>JAUMHP010000294.1:1335841-1351947 GCA_032361065.1 Enteromius trimaculatus
TACCGTATACCGTGAAACCGTGATATTTTCTGAGACGATTATCATACCGTCAAAATCTCATACCGTTACAACCCTATTCGTGTGTGTGTTTGTGCAGCCCTGTGTGTGACTAACATATTTTAATTAGATAGTCATAATCACCAATTGTTCTAAAACAGAAGTAAATAAAATGTGATGGTACACAGATATAATATAAATATATGTATGTAATTTCATTGCTATGGCCTTCGTGTCTCGGTTTTTGTTCAGTTTTCATTTTAAAAACTATCGGTTGATTAATCATTATCAACCTAGCTATTGGCATTGGTATCTGTTCTTATATCCCAGTTCAATTGAGTTCATTTGTCTATCCAAACTCAGGCTATAAACACAGGCAATTAGCACCCTGACAGGATACCTGGCATCATTTGTCTACCTGCCAACTTGCATATTGCGTCTACTGGCAGGAAAAGTTCTTGATTCCGGAGTAAACTCCTGTAGTATGAAGGAACGTATTTGTCTTTGAGCAGAGCTGTTTCCGGTGAGACATGGGAGTGTTGGTCTTAATTTCCTGTGTGACAGATGTACATGTCTCATTTCAAAGTAATCTTAGGGGGCTGTTCTGTACCTTGGGAATTCCAGAGCTTGTGACTGGCAGGTGAGGTGTCTGGTTTATTAGATATTCGGGGAGGAGTTGAGACTGTTGACCCATCGCTATACCTTGCCTCCTCTTGTTTAGTCCTCCTCACTCAGACAAAACATCCTGTGAATGGTGTGATTTTTGCATGAAATAGTCATATTTTGGCTTAATTATTCTCGAGTGGGGTGGAAAAGTATTTTCCACATTTTACATGTAAAATAACAAATGATTGACGTTTCTAGTGTTTTGTTTGTAATTAATGTAGAACAAATGCTATAGAATTTGAATATCGAGTCTACATTTTTGTTAACCGTGACTTGGAGGTGAACGATTGATGTGTAGTTCTATTGATCTTGAAGTAATAGTTGATTAATGGCCTTTCAGATCTGGATGTTTTGGTCATATGCCATGTTAGTTGAGTACAGAGGTGCTGGAGCAGCTGCCGTAAGCCTGGCCTAAGCCCAGCACAACAGCTGCGCTAGACTCCCATCAGGACAAGGCCGTGCAGGTCAGCCCGTTCAGTATGGCCATTCACACCGCACACAGCTCTCTCTCAGCTGTCTCACAGCGACGCTCCTGCACACAAAGACGCACACAGAAAGCACACGCAGGACAAACACATGTGGCCACGCGACGTGGCCAACGCTGCTCAACTGCTACATGAGTCAGAAGTGTTGCATGATAGAGCGAGGAATAGGGATGGGTATCGTTACGGTTTTAACGGTATTACTACTTTTATCGTTACCACTTATCGATCCGGTACTTTAACGGTACTCTTACTGGTACTTTTTGTTGTGTTTAAATATAAAATATTTAAAAAAAATATGCATTATCTTTTTGTCCATCTGACCGTCATTCTGTCAGTCTGATTAATCACAGTTAATCACATCCAAAATAAGCTTTTGTTTACATATCTTTGTGTGTGTGTATATAAAATGTGTGTGTGTGTGTGTGTGTTTATATGTAATAAATATACATAATACACACACAAATATATTTTGTAAACAAAAATCTTTATTTTGGATGCAGTTAATCATCTGACTGTCTGTCGATTGATCATTCATGTATCTGTCATTCGTTCACTCCGACTATTTATTTCTCTGTTTGTCTTTCTGTTGTTCAAACCGTCTCTCTGTCCAGCGTAGTCCAGAATTGAGACTTTTGACACAGAAGCCTCTTATTTAATGTCATCTAGTCTGTTGAGGTCTTGCGCGCTGATGTCTTTGATTATTTCTCTTCACGTTGAGAGGTTTTGGGTGTAACTGAATAACTGAGCATCCCATCTTAATACATTTTACATGTTGCTCTGAGACTCAGGGGTACGTTTAATGTGGCCCAGGCATTTTGCACTAGAGTTTCCACACCTCCATGCTTTTCCAGCCTCTCCCAAGAGGATGTTGGGTAGGCAGCACACATGGTGTAGAAATGGAACCATCTGCTCGTTCCTACCCCCTTCTAAAACCAACGGGCCCCCCACACGCCTCCCCTCACAAGACATCCACTAAAACCACCCTCAGAACTCCACTCTTCCCATATCTCACACAAGCACATGTGGGCATTTCTTACTCAGGGCAGTTGGCATGGAGGCCCACAATCAAGTCGCACTGACATTCCGGCTGCGGGGTTGGAAACTCTGAGCGCTGAGCTGCAGAGGAGACTATGAATGATTCAACCAAGAGGACCGTTGCAGATTTTCGACTACGTGTTTTAGTGTGAATTAAACCTGTTGTCTGGGGATTAGGGGCTACCGTGGTTTCCCATTAGCCTTTATACTGGATCTGGGACAATGTATTGGGAGCTGTGGATCAGTCAGCTGACTAGGAATGGGAAGCACTGCATGCTGGTCAGGAATAAAGGTAGGGCTTTATGTATCCCTGTGTGTGGCCACAAACACACTGCCTCAGCTGCGTGTTCTTGCAAGTTTATGAAGTTGTGTAAGAACAGTCTTTATGTCTTGGCTGTCTTTTATTCATAATGTTTGTTTCGTTTTTAATTTATAAAAACGTCATTTTTAAACTTAAATCCGCTTTGTTGTTGTTCCTGTGGCTAAATAACAATTATTTTTGTGTGTGTGTTGTTTTTTTTTTGTTCAAAACTACATTTTTTAAAAATCAACTAGCTGATGGGTTGCTAAAAAAGCTAATTAATCCATTTTAACTTAATAGTTTGATGGTAATATAATAATGGATTATTATAGTAATTATTGATATTACATGTTAAAATATTATGTTTATTATAATTTTTATAGTAATCAATTATAATGGTGTGACTTTTTGACATTTAACTATTTTTTTTTTTTTTTTTTTTTAAATACATTTTACTTAAAAATCCCAGTCTTTAGTGTAACATGATCCTTAAGGAATTGTTCTAATAGGCTGTTGTATCTAGTTATGTGATGAACGATGAAGTTTCCAATCTATTGTAGTAATTTTGTGTTAATGGTTTTGTGATACATGTTGAGGATAAATGCTCTTGCCATGCATTCAGCATTTGAAGAAGTATTCCTTACCTTGCGTGAGAATGTGTTAATCATATGTGAATTCCATGGTACTACTATTTGATTCAGCCTCTCTGCTATGGTAGGATCACAGTAGTTTTGTAAAGGTAAACCTATCATAGCCTAATTTCAGGGTCAGAATTTGTTTCATAATGATCATTAAAAGGGTGCCTTTTCCTTTGTAACTCATCCGACGTTTTGTCCTGCCACACTTTTCCTAAGGAAAGGGGCAGCTGCCCAGACATGCTTGTGGCTGGCTGACAGCTGTAGAGGAAGACTAGCAGACACAGGCATGCTCAAGGCGTGGAGACTCTCCCACACCATTTTTCCAACCTCAAAGCTGCTTCATGCTCCTCCTCTCCTTAAGAAGTTCCTTAAGAATCAAACCCTCTCAGACAAAAGCAGAACCCTCAAGACTTCAGTTCTTTGGTTTTATTACATGTGAGATCAGAGAGTAATCTGGCACTGCTAGATTATGCCATTGAAGACCCTGCCATCCAGCAGCAGCTTTGAGGAAGAAAGGGTCAGGTTCAACCCACAGGATGTGGACCACTATTGCTTCGCAGGTAGACAGCGCTATAACAGGGCACTGAGCCGCAGTGGGTTTTCTGTTTCTTGCTCTTGGGGTCTTTCCGGTGGTCATCTGCTTTTCACAACCGAAGCATTTTGAATTACGATCAATGCTAAATGTATATCAATGTAGTTGTAATGAATACTCAAATACATCCTCTACTCTAGAAGTATTCAGAAAATATTTAACTCATTTCAGTCTGCTTTATTTTTTTGCATTTGTATTGAAATAACTTTTCAGTTTTTATTATTTGTGTAATATAATAATTGTTGTTGATATTATGTAAATGTTACAATTCTAAACATTTATTCAATAATTCTTAGTGGGTTGTAATGTATTTCGACAATTATTGACTGCATTATTGACAAAATTAATAGTGTGTTAATTTATTAAAGTAATTGAACATCAGTTGATCATTAATGTCTCTAGCATCTAGTACAGCTGTGTATTTATTTCTTTTTTTAAATAATGATTTATTGCAGTTTTGTGTAGCCTTCGTAATATTTTTACACGGATTACTTGCAAAAAAAAGAGAGATATCCTTAATTGAGGTATGATATATGGAGCAAAGGGATTTCATTTTAAGTCACCCTCCTTGTTTTCATTTTGCGTCAGATGGTTGCAGTTTCTTCTTTCTCCCCACTTTGACGTTAACATGTTCGTCAACTCCTGAATCCCCTCCCCTGATACACTGACTCATCTTGCCCTTCCCAGGAGTTTTGTCATCAACAACTGTTACTCATATAGCATGTTATTTATCTCCTATTTTTCCTGACAGAGGCCCTGCACAGGCCGTTTGGACTGGACTCGACATCGCTGACAGAGGCGGTGCGCTGGAGCTCGAAGGAGAATCTTCTGGGTGCTGCGGAGAGTGACCCCAACCTCTTCGTCGCACTTTACGACTTTGTGGCCAGTGGTGACAACACACTGAGCATCACGAAAGGTATTATCATGGAACGGAGATGAGTGCTGGTGCTTAGTTTCACTGACACTTTAACAGTTTAATCTCCTCCTCTGTACCACATTACACTGATAGTGTGAACTCAAGTTAATACCCGGAAAAAAACAAAGCTGGAAAATGTTTTAACAACTGTTATGGATAACTTCCTCTTTCTTTGTAACTAGGACAGCATGCATCTTTCCTTTTCCTTCCATCACTCTCCTTCCTCTTTGCTATACTTCAGAACGGCTTGTTCCTCTTCCCAGCAGCAGTTTGTAGGATCAAAGAACTGAGCTAAAAATGAAAGCGGATGCTAAAACTTTGAGTTTTGAAAGTCAGGGCGCATAAACACATGGGCACCAGCCTGAGCCATATGCGCTAACACCCGCAGCTCTTTCCATAGACTTTGGGACTTGAGTTAGATGGGTCTGTGATCAGATGCTCCATGCTAAACGGCTACCGCTAATGCCCATTTTGAAGTGTAATCCCATCAGCTGGGTGAAAAGCAGGTGGGTAAACACCGACTAGCCCAAGAGAGAGGGAATTAGCAGTCTGCACTTTCTCTCTGAAGTACCCGCTAATGGTCGGTAGTGTGATGTCGTCTGGTTGGCACCAATGAGCCAGCCTCTTCTTGTCTTCTCACGAGGGCCTTGTTGCTGCGCCAGTGTCGATTTTGGATTAGCAAAAAGCACTTGGTGTCTGAAAGCTTGCAGGCCTGAACTGTATTTCCTTGTCTGGAGGAGAGCACCCTCTGCTGGACCTATGCTTGATCACAGAAAGACAAAAAAGAGCAGGAAGTTAAACAAGATGTATCATTCAAAATATCACTGAAAAGTTTGGGGGCAGTAAGATTTCTTTAAAAGCAATTTTTATTATGGCAAAATATTTCTATTTAAAATGAATTCTTTTGAAAAATGCATCATAGTTTCCACAAAAATATAAAAAATAAGTTTTCTCAGCATCACAGAAATTGACATTTTTTTTAAATGTATAAAAATAGATTTTTTTATTTTATTTGAATAAACACTTGCTGAACATTAAAGACAAAACAAATGTGACATGCATTTTATTTACGTCCAATAAAAAATTAAGCAAAATATAATCAAAAACATGCCATGGTTGTTTTTAATTTGGTAATTGGTTTCATCATAGGTTTTGACTGCATACAGTGTACACACAGATTTAACGCTCTGCAGAGGCTCTTTTTTTTCCCAGCAGCCTGATGGAGCACAGCTTAATGGAACAGAACACAGGGCTTGTGGGATGTTTCGAAAAGTGCTTTTTGGAGACACATCTTGCAAAAAAAAATCTATTTTTAACTTCCATGGCGTTTTAAAAATGTGGTGTTCGTGGAGCGTGATGCAGCTGCCAGAGATGTCCGTCTGGCACATGTATTCGCAGAAATTAAAAACGGCACCAAATACCAAGTGATTGTCACTTTTCTTCTTCCACTCTCAGGTGCCTTCGGTACCTCAGAAGTCTTTTATATAAGACTAGCTTCTTCTTTTCAGTCTGAGCTTCAAGTTCAAACTGATCTCATATCTGAATAAATACTGTAGTTGCTGACATAAACACGTACTTAGCCGTTGTGAAAGACCCGATGTGCTTTCATAGCTGAACGATGGACTTGTTGTGGCTTGCATGTCTAGTCTCTCATTCCATTCCATTCAAGGGAGATGCAATGGTATGAATAACATGGGATAACGTTACTGAATCTTTAGGATAACATTATGCACCAAAATATGAATATCGGGGGATCGCGGTGTACAATGTACCGTTCTTTTTTGCATTTCAGGAGAGAAGCTGCGAGTTTTGGGGTATAACCAGAATGGCGAGTGGAGTGAAGTCCGTTCGAAGAATGGCCAGGGTTGGGTACCCAGTAACTACATCACCCCAGTGAACAGTCTGGAAAAGCACAGCTGGTATCATGGGCCTGTATCCCGCAGCGCGGCTGAGTACCTGCTCAGCAGCCTGATCAACGGCAGCTTCCTTGTGAGAGAGAGCGAGAGCAGCCCTGGCCAGCTCTCCATCTCGCTTCGCTATGAGGGACGGGTCTATCATTACCGGATCAACACCGCCTCTGACGGAAAGGTCAGACTGCTTTCACTTTACTTTGAATGTAAAGCTCCCTTTCCTTGATTCTAAAAGTTGGTCTCCTTCTTCTCTTCTGTCTCAGGTCTACGTAACAGCTGAAAGTCGTTTCAGCACATTAGCAGAGCTGGTTCATCATCATTCCACAGTGGCAGATGGTCTGGTAACCACATTACATTATCCTGCTCCAAAATGCAACAAGCCAACCGTCTACGGCGTCTCCCCCATCCACGACAAGTGGGAGATGGAGCGCACCGACATCACCATGAAGCACAAGTTAGGTGGAGGCCAGTACGGAGAAGTGTACGTCGGAGTTTGGAAAAAGTACAACCTCACCGTAGCTGTAAAAACACTAAAGGTTCGTGTTTTTGTGCCTATTAGATTTTTATCGGATTGAGCTTTTTGTGGAATTGTGTGCCACCAAGTGGCTGGTGATTATATTGCACCCATGGACCTGAGTTGTTTTGCTAGTTCTGTTATGTATTATTTCATATTTTGTCCATCCTTTATTTCAAAGGAGGACACCATGGAGGTGGAGGAGTTTCTAAAGGAAGCTGCAGTCATGAAGGAGGTGAAACATCCCAATTTGGTACAATTGCTTGGTGAGTATACTAGTTGAAGGTAGTTGACATTGCCTGAAGAAATGTGAAGCTATATGGGTTTCAACTGGTTTTGGTCTAACTGACTTGGCTAGAGATGTTCTTGTCTAGACAATTTAGAAAAAATCCCTTGAAACTAGTTGACAACCATTAGAGGTTACTCTCATGAATTCAGGATTTCGTTTACGTAATAAACAATTATTTCTATTGACCAAATTATGCATCTAGATATGTCCTAAATCATTTGTTTTGATGCCACTTTCTAGGTGTGTGTACATTGGAGCCTCCATTCTACATAGTGACCGAGTACATGCCACACGGGAACCTGCTGGACTACCTGCGTGAGTGTGACAGGGAGCAGGTGAACGCTGTGGTGCTGCTCTACATGGCCACTCAGATCTCTTCTGCCATGGAGTATCTGGAGAAGAAGAACTTCATCCACAGGTAAGCGTAGCTCTTCAAATATCAGGACTTCAGGAGTTATCATAGGTTACATAGTCTTATATCCCTTTGAGAGATCTCACTTCAGCTTCTCGATGTCTTTCTCAGGGACCTGGCAGCTCGTAATTGTCTGGTTGGAGAGAATCACGTGGTCAAAGTGGCTGATTTCGGACTGAGCCGGCTGATGACAGGCGACACCTACACTGCTCATGCGGGGGCCAAATTCCCCATCAAATGGACAGCGCCAGAGAGTCTGGCATATAACACCTTCTCCATCAAGTCAGATGTTTGGGGTCAGTTAGTAATTCACTTTTTTTTTTGTAAGGATTGTGTTGGAAGTTCTGATACTAGAGTTATGATAGAGAGCTATGTATTGCAGACAAAAATAGTCGATTTGCTTATCAATAAGTGACTTGCTGATTTTCTCCGATTTTCAGCATTTGGAGTTTTGCTTTGGGAGATTGCCACATATGGCATGTCTCCATACCCAGGAATCGACCTGTCTCAGGTGTACGATCTGCTGGAGAAGGGCTACCGCATGGAGCAGCCCGAGGGTTGCCCTCCTAAAGTCTATGAGCTCATGAGAGCCTGTGAGTATAAACAGCGACTTTAAAAACACTTCAAAGTTTAAAATGTAATGTTTAAATGCTGAATTTTCAGCAGCCATTATTTGAAACCGTGACACAATTTTTCAAGTTTCACTGATAAATATAATGTTTTTACAGAACAGCATTTGTTTAATAGAAATCTTTTGTAACTTATTGTCACTTGTATATGAATTCAGCATTACTGTATCACTGCTGCTTTATAAAAAATCTTACACAACCCTGCACTTTTTAGCCAAAGAGCAGGTTTAAGGCAAAGCCATGTTTTGTTTGTGTGTTGGTAGGTTGGCAGTGGAGTCCACTGGATAGACCCTCATTTGCTGAGATTCACCAGGCTTTTGAGACCATGTTCCATGACTCAAGCATCTCAGAAGGTATCATCTGTTTTGAACGACAGAGGAAGGCATAAACCAAGCTGATTTGTTTCTGCAGATCTTATATACTCAATAATTAAGCAGAGAAAATGAATGCACAATAAATTCTTAAACCGGCAACAAAGGAACCAAAGTATAAATAACACAATAAGCTTGTATCATATAATATAATTTATTATAATTTGCCAATGGAAATTGACTAAAATAAAGTTAAAGATGTGACTCTCAGTACTTGGATGTAAAACATGGTATTAACATGTGCCTTTCTGCTAACTCCTCTCTAGAGGTAGCTGAAGAGCTGTGTAAAACTACATCTAGTGGGCAAGGTGGGCTCGTGCACACCTTTGGCCACGATATGCCACTCTTGCCCTCAAAGTCTCGTGGGCAGAAGAAACACTCTGAGAACAAAGAGAACATGGAGGAGGCAGGACCCCACGGGCCTGCAGGTATAAAGGCTCAACTCCGGCTCAGACAGAAGCGCAAGAGAATGGGAGTGGTGTTCATTATTGATTAACAGAGCTACATAGTATATAACCCTACCTATATATATACATACATATAGAAAAAAAAAAAAAAAAAAATATATATATATATATATATATATATAATATATTTGTATATGTGTATATATACACACACACATATATATGTATGTGTGTGTGTGTGTATATGTATAAATATAGTATGAAAATTCTGTGTATTATATTATATAAATCCCTTTCTTTTGTTCTCATTTATTTTTGAAGTTTCAAATGTAGTGTGGTCAGAAAACTGACATGTTCATGAATGTTCATAACAGATATTCCCTCTCATGCTTTAATACATTTTGTAAATACATCTAATTCTGTTTCTCAGATTTGTTGCATGTCCCTAAACCCCAAGTATGCACACAAGCACTTGACCCAACCCCATGTTTGTCTATAATATGATTAAAATTTGTTGAAGCATTTTTCATGTATTGTGCAGTATTATTTTTCTACTTAAACTGTGTATATGCTATTTATTGAAAAAACAAAGTTTACATAAAATAAACTTTTAGGGTTGGGAATGTTTATATTTATTTTTAGTTTTTGGTTGAGATGCATCTTTTGTCATTTTACTAAAAATTTTAAGCATGCTATTTTTTAACATTCATGGTTTCCCCCCTGTATCTTTATTTATTGTCCTGTCTATGATTGTCCTTACAATTTTACTTTTCACTAAATATCAAGTGATACTACCCATGTAATAAAAATATCTAGACATCCTGTTTGTCACAGCCCTGTAAACTATATATATATATATTGGCCCACAAATTAAAAAATTCAATTATAAAAATTGAATTAAAGAGATAGCTCTGACCTGGTTTCATGTCATTTCACATCTAAGCGGAGTCTCAGAGAGGCTACATTTTACATTTACTTTTTATTTATTTTTTTTAAAAAAAGCATATTTCCTATAAATTACAGTCAGGGTTAGCAGCAGTGTTATCTAATACCTCCCTACAGCCTTCATTAACTCCAGACTTCACCATGCTATATGCTGCACGCTCTATATTTATTTTAAAGACCTTTGCTTGGGAATTCACTATTGGCAACAATGCAATAAATTAAATATTAATTTTATAGCCAAGCAATCACAGTCTTACACAATATGCTATTTGTGCACTAAGTAATGATGTAAGCAAGTGTTTCAGCACTGAACCATTAATTTTCATGTCTACTGCTACCACTTATTTTGCAGTTCTTTGACTTTTGGTTCTGTTGTCCTATTGTGTTCAGGTCTTGCAGCATCCCTTTTTGTGGGTGATGGACGCTCCAGCAGTTCTCCTGCCCTACCACGTAAACAGAGGGATAAGTCTCCCTCTAGCCTGCTGGAGGACTCCCAGGACACTACCTTCACCCGTGACCGCAAGGCTGGCTTCTTCAGTTCTTTCATGAAGAAGAAGTCTTCCTCTTCTACTTCATCCTCACCTCAGCAGCAACAGAATCTCCCTATGCCTCCCAAAAGGAGCAGCTCCTTCCGGGAGATGGAGACCCAGCCCCATAAAAAGTATGAGCCCACAGCTGGGTTTGCAGGCCCTCCTCCTCCTTTACCCCAAACTGATGGGTTGAATTTTTCTCCTTCTCATGGAGAGGGGAACAACGTGCAGTCCCGCTGTTGTGGGGCCACGTTTGGACAGAAACCCTCAAGTTCAAACTCTGGAGCAACTTCTGGTCAAGTGGGAGGCAGCAGTAGTTGGGGAAGCCTTGCAGGCTTCTTCACCCCTCGCCTTATCAAAAAGACCCTGGGATTGCGGACTGGTAAGCCTTCTGGAATAGACGAAGGAAGTGGAACCAAGCCATTCCCTCGTTCCAATTCAACTTCCTCAATGTCTGCCGGGTTGCCGGACTTAGAGCGCATGGCGCTGACGTTACCAAGAAACCGAAGCAAACCCCCATTAGAGCGTACAGCTTCCACCACCTCACAGCCAGAGAACGGGGCAGCACGGCCTTCAGATGCAATCCTGAGGAAGCTTGACGAAGGTACGGCTCAGATACGAGATCGTCCTAAAGCCAAACTCTTGCCACGAGGGGTCGCAGGTGGAGTTAGGGCACCGGGTGTAGGGGGAGAGGCGGATTCAGACTCCAACGCACGAGGAAAAGATGGGCAAGATGACAGGCAAGGCTGGTCGTCTCCATCAAAAACCTCCACTCTTGGTTCGGTCAATCTGCACAACCACAAAGTTCCAGTGCTGATCTCCCCGACCCTAAAGCACAGCTCAGCTGATGCACACCTAGTTGGTGTAGACTCTCAGGGCAACCGCTTTAAACTGCTGTCCGACAGTGGCGATCGTGACAGGCCGCGACTGGTGAAGCCCAAATGTGCACCTCCTCCACCGCCCTTGCTCCGCTCCCTCCAACACGCCTACAGTGCCGATGCAGCAGACGAAGCGGTCAGCGGGAACATAGAGGTCAATGGAGATGGCATCAAAAGGTCAGGAAGAGAAGCCAGAGGAGCACGTCCATCAATACCACCACCACAAGTGCCTCCAGCCCCCATAGTCCCCAGTAGTAACAACATCTCCCATAATAAGATGGCCAATGGTGCTTCCAGTGGTGGACCTGGCCCTACTTCCGCCAAACCCACCCTAAGACGGACTCGGCAGCAGACAGAACGGATCCCACTGGAGAAGATCAGCAAGGAGGCTCTTTTGGAATGTGCTGAATGCTTGAGTAGTGCTCTTCAAGGCAACACCGAGCTTTCCTCGAGCAGCCAGGTCCTGGATGTGGGACACCAACTTTTGGACTACTGCTCGGGGTATGTGGATTGCATCTCCCAGATGCGTAATAAATTTGCCTTTCGCGAGGCAGTGGGGAAACTGGAGTTGAGTCTACAGGAGCTGCGCGCTTCCTCTACAGGTGGGGGAGCGGGGCCTGGGACCACCCCGGCTCTTGACAACTTGCACACGTGCATTAAAGAGATCAGTGATGTTGTGCAAAGGTAGCCACCTCCAAAACTCCTCCTCCTCTACCCCTTAAGACTTTTTTTTTGCATCAGAATCAATTTAGTTTTATTTAAGTGTTGGGGAGCAGAGAGTATTCTCTAAGAAGTACCTCAGTAAATTACTACAAACGCTCTCTCTGACTTTTTATTGTTTACAGGTGACTTTCTCTTTGAAATTGCCAGTTGGGAACAGAGTTCTTTGTATATAAGCTTTTTTTGTCACTACCAAAATACACGTTTTTGTTTTTGACAAATTAATACTTACACTTTTATCTTGGTATGACAGAATACATTTTCACAAACAGACAGGGGTTGCACAGGTTAATGTGAGCCGACTACAAATGAACTGGTCCACTTATCATGAATTTTGTTTTTAGTTACAGATTTCCATTCGCTCTTGATATTGCATTAGCAAATTTTTCCATAGTAACTGGATATCACATCAGAATGTCAATGCAAACATAAAAATGGCCAACATTAAATTGAGCATAAACAATATTGCTTGTTCAGTAGTAATGAATGTGGATTGCTCACACAGCTTTGTTCAGTCTAATATTACACACTAAAAATGCTTCTGTCTACATCCCATACTGTCATTTTTTTTCATTTGACCACATTTGATGACCATTCATAATTTGGTAGATCTTTCTGTAATTGGCTTTTATTTTGACACGGTCCATGCATTATTGTTGCTAGCAGTGATTTGCTGTGGCATAGTTGAAACGGTGTTGGGTCTGTCACCACATGGATCATATTTGGCCTTTTATATCCGTGGCCTTTAGACAATGCCCCCATCGGCCAGATGGCACAATTCTACAGTCTGACTCTTGAGTTCTCCACACTTAAGAATTCTAAACATCTTTCTAGATTTGATATGGGGGAATTATGTGATGTGTGGAGAGTCTGATTTTATTTTATGACCGTCATGGTGCCAACACAGAAGCAGCAACACTATATAAGTATTGCCAAGTCTTTTAACACAAACTGCATTTTCCTTAGCACATTGATTTGTAACGTTATTTTGATTTCACTTTAGAATGTCGCCATTTGTAAACTTGAATTTTAAATTATTTTGATTAAAAGCACAGGCGTTTGTAGATATTGCATATTATTTTATACCCACAAACAGGTGTGGAAGGTCATGCTCACTTGTGTCCTTGTGAGATTTTGGTGTGAGGGTCTCCATCTGTGCATCTACATTATGAATGTATTCATTTGTTGAAAACAGGAATGTTTTTTGTTTTTTGCGTGCGTGTTTATGTTTTCCGTAGTCTCACACGTTTTAAACTTTATTAAAAGAATTATTATTAAAAGAAACATTTTCTTCAGGACACAAACAGTTACAAATGTTTTCTGAGTCTGTATTCATAAAATGATAGATTTCTATTAGAATTTGCATAAATGAGATTTTTGTGGGTACCCTGCAATGTCATAATTAAGATGTAATGAAGATGATTTGTACCGATTACACTGGAGCACATTTTTAAAGCATAAATGTTAATTGCCTTGCCTTAATTCACTATTTTAGGGTATGTAGTATGGAAATTTTGGAGGGAGAAATAGTTTTTTCCATGCATCTCCATGACATTTCAATTCCAATGCAACAGAAAATCATACATGTTGTTTGTTCAAAACCATTTTTTTTGTACTCTAAATCATTGCATAATTTGCCTACACTAACTTCGCTTGTTTCGCCATTTTTCTTTCTGCCTTGGGCAGTGTTTTCTGATATTACATGGTGCCTTTTGTGAGAGATTTAATGTTTTGTGCACTGCAAGGTCTAGTTAAAGATCTGTTTATGTAAATATGTTTTGCGCTAAAATATTGATTTTAAGGTGGCAAATGGGATTTTTCAAGACTTTATTATCATTCAAGCTGCCCTGTTCAGACATCTGGGTATGTGAGGTGTCCAACTTGAATAAGAAAAAGTGCAATGATCTGTCCTTTACTTAGAAAAAGACAGTGCTTGATGTCTGGTCTCCTCTTACTGAAAGAGCTCATCATTTTGTTTTGCTTTGTCAGGAATACCTCTCTCGTAATCACGTTAACAGAGAAAAACTATTTTTCATGTGTGATTTTAGCAGTTTGTTCTTTTAAACACATGCAGGTCATCTATTCCATTTCTTATTATGTCTAAAATGTTTCATTACCAAACAACTGAGGAAAAGAGTTGGTGACTGTTTTGTATGTCAGTTTTACATGATTGTCAGGGAGTGTTTTGCCTTTTAAATTTTAGTCTTTTTTTTTCAATAATTATTGCCACTTATCACCACAATTTGTATTTTTTTTATTTGTCAAAATATTTTTTTTTTTTTTAGTAAACCTCCTTTGAAAGTTTGTGCATTAAATAATATTTTATTGTGTTATGTATAGTGGAACAATTCGGAGAGAGCAGTCTTGTCCTATATTTTATGCTTTATGAGCCACTCAAGGCCTCTGAGGTGCAAAGTCGTACTGTTTGTCTCACAGACTCGATAGATTTCGGTCCTTTTCGGTTACAGTTACCCAAGTTTTTTTTCCCTTTTACATATTTGTTTGTCTCTTTTTTATTTATTTTTGGTTTATTTATTGATCCACTTTTTATGTTGAATCCTGGAACTTTTTTTTTTCTTTTTTTTGGGAGACTTTGTAAGGTCAGATTTTAAGTGCTGAAGAAATTTATATACCAAAGGCCACCTCTCTAGTCCTTCAAGTGCAATGAAAATAAAACACTCTTAATTTTAAATATGTGAATTTAACAGGGATTAAAACGGCAGAGGTTGACAGATTAACAGTATTTTTTTCTGTTTTGTAAAAAGTATATTTTGTGTGATTCTAATTTAAAGCTCACTTTTAATATTATATTACTGTGAAGTCCTTCCTCAGTGTTACACTTGATGTAAATAATGAATAAAGAAACTGTTGAAACATTGGTTTGAGAAGTTATTTTCTAGTTTTATTATTATGAATTTATCTTTTAATTATTTTATTACTAAAGCAGTGAACTGTGGTGTGACGCTATTTATCAATTAATGAGCATTAACAGTTATTTTTAATATAAACAAATATTTTGTGTCTGTGTAGATAATGTTTAATAACACAAAGAACTAAAAATGATACTTTAAAATTACAAACAAATAAATAAATAAATAAAAAACTGTATAAGAAACTGCAGTATATATGAGAATATATAAATGATACTAAAATAAATATATTTTTAAATCTAGTGTAATATTAACATGTGGATCGTATGGCCACATATTAAGAATTTGTGACCTATTGTCGATTCCCGTATTATTTGCCAATTATCCAAAGTTAAAATAAGCCAATGTACCAACACTGACACCTAAAAAGTAAAATTGTAATTTCAACAAGACATCCTGAACTTTTCTGCCATATCAAATGTTTGATATATAAAAATTAAATTAATATAGGCAAGGTCAGGAAAGTTTATTTATATATCATATTATATAATATATATATATATAATTTAAAGTTCGTTAAAAAGAACTAAGTATAAAAATAATGCTCACAATAATAAAAGCAAGTCATTAAAATAACAAGGAAAAACAAGAAATGTAAAAACATTTTCAAACTTAGTTTAAACTCTTGCGCAAGTGAAAAAAAAAAGGTTATTGCGGCTTTTTATATCTCACAATTCAGACTTTTTTTCTCAGAATTGCGAGATATAAAGTCAGAATTCTGCCTCTTTTTCTCTTAATTTGCAACACTTTCTTTGTGGCAACGCGCCATAGGAAACCACGAGATGTGATTCAATGATTGGGTCATTGTTCGTTTTGTATGCTTCAAGCCAGATCATATTTCTGGAGAACCCATCAATGCATCCTTTTATACATATGAAACGGGCTTCCATATTTAGCCTAAAGTTAAGAATAGAGAATTATATGACATTATTTCGTATTAC
>JAUMHP010000294.1:1367592-1387212 GCA_032361065.1 Enteromius trimaculatus
ATTGCCTATAATTTCCACCTGTTGTCTATTCCATTTGCACAACAGCATGTGAAATTGATTGTCAATCAGTGTTGCTTTTTAAGTGGGCAGTTTGATTTCAGTGTGATTGACATGGAGTACTTTGTGCTGTTTAAGTGTTCCCTTTATTTTTTTGATCAGTGTGTATGTCAATAGATTTATTTGTAATATAAATTATCCAAATATAAACAAAGACATGTACATACATGCATTTTTTTTAAACACACTGTATGTGTATTTTTATATACATAATAAATACAGTATACACAGAACACACACATATTTTTCTGCAAACAAATACTTTTTTGCATCTAATTAATTTACTAAATAAACTACGAAATAAATAAACTTAAACAGACAAACATCCATACATGTCACAGAGAATCCTACTTGACTCCAGGTTAGCATTTGATTGACTTTAGCTTCCCCCTACATTTTCTTAACCTTGCACATGACTTCCATCAAGAATGGAAGGACCTGTCCCAGCTGCGACGATGCTGATATTGATTGGTGGTTCAGTATTAGACATTCTGGATTTGATGTTCTCATGATGAATTCTAATGGATTTTTTCCATTGATCACATGAGCAAATATAAATGGAGTTTAAAGCTGTAACCCCACTGGCAGAGACACGCTCACAGGTTCCGTCGGAGGCCTTTCAGCTTCCCAGAAAAAAACTCTGCAGTTTACCTCGGAAGCCCTTCTAATCTTAAATGGAAGAGTGCACCGAGCAGCCAAACAAAATGGGCTCATATTCAACATCCTGCGGTACAAGTGATGCCGGATCCAACCTGAATTTGACCCTCTCTAAACGTGTCAGGATAAATGACAGTCGTTCCCGTACTACACTTTTAATCAAACCCTGTTATAATTAATGCCACACTCCATTGCCCAAACAAATATCTTTGTCAAGGTGCTAGTTGCCGTACAAGTTCTCCTCAATGACGTGATAACAGGGGGCATCCTAATTGCTTCTGTCCCGAAGACGCTGCCATCTACGGGCGCAGATTTATCCTGAAAACCTCTCCTGTCCAACAAGTCCATAAAATATTTTATCACGCTGGCGCTGGCTAACTTTAATAAAGCCAGTGACCTTGAGGGATTGCCCAGGGGAGAGATGAAGCCTCTCTCTCCGAGCAGCAGATGCGGTTCTTCCACGCAGGGGTCCTTATCACAGCTCTACTTAATTACCTGCTCTAATTTCAACAGTTTTTAAAATGACCTCCGCACCAGCACATGACAGGCTGCTTTAATTAAACAAATGAATTCGGTGCTTATCTAACAAGATCAAAGCGCTCATTTGTCACAGTGATAGTTAAGAATGCTGATAATGTTATCCGGACCAGACTGAGTTTTTGCCACACAGAAAGACTGGTGATCCCATCTTAAATGAATGCGATAATACGGTCAAGATTATGAATGCTTGTACCATCAGATTAGGAGAAAAAGACAAAAGCTGTTTATGTGCTACAGTATGTTTTTCACTGCTGGACTGATCTGCAAAGTGTGAAAAACGGCTCTGAATTTATGAAATCTGCTGGCGACACAGTGAAGGCAAGTTTTAAACGTGTCAGATTTTTCATGCGCTGTTTATATAAAGTCTGCGGCCGCATATAAACTCTTTCAATCTGTTTTTCGGTCAATATATCACTCTCCTAACCAGAAGCGAAACAAGCATTCTAAAGCACGCTTCAATAGGGATGTATCCAAACACTGGTAATGTCACACAAACACATGCTGATCCTGAAGTTTCTGACAATGTCATGAATCATAAATGCTGCCAAACACACTGTGACCTCGCAAAATAAGAACTAGTGCTGAACAAATCGTCTTCTTTCACTTCCATGCACTGATTCGTAAAGCATGTGACTTGTTTTTCTTGTCTTACATTGTGTGCGACACAGCGCAAAGAAATATCACTTCCACGCTAATCCTAGTATATTAAATATCAAACATGAAATGAAAAGAGAGCGGAAGTTTAGAAACATTGCATATAATATTATAAGCCCCCATAAGCCCTATAAGACGTCACCCCGCTTGTGGGTTTGAATTAACACTTTGAATGAAGATTCAATGACTCGCTTGTTATACTTGCAAAAATCTGATTTTCTGGATAAGACAAAAGCTATAGTACACTCTTAATGTAGAGATAACAAGGGCGACCATTAACCAAAATAGTTGAAAATGTATACATACAAATGAGTGTGACTTTAAGACCACAGAAGCATTCTAATGCAGTATATTCCAGCAGACACGGTAAGATGCAAACTACTGTGAATTAATTTCAAAATACGACCACATTAGTGTGTTCTCTTCTGTCTCTGTTATCTTCTGCAGCACACCCAACACAGCTCAGCTCTACCATAACTGCATTGCCAATGGATTGCCGCCCAGAGACAACACAACATCTGTGTGATTTTACCACTAAATAGAATTAGCATTCTGTCACACAATCTAGCTAAAGATTAGAATAACTAACAACGCACAGCCATGCTGTTTTACTAGACGATTCAAACTGGATGCTACATGTAGAGAGCATGCAAACTATTCTGTTGAAATAATTATTTCAAAAAAGTGTCACGATCTTGCCATAACATGCTAAGGTATTACTAGCAGGGCTCGAAATTGCGACCATTTTGGTTGCATATGCTCCCGAAATTTCATTTTTTATTTCATTGAGACCTCAAAATATATTTGGGAGCATTGGTGGGAGTGCATGTAACTGTTGCCGTACGACCGTTTTAATTTCTATACAAAACATTAACAGTATATGTGTGTTCTGTGTGCTGATTGCTGATAGGATGACGTTCTGCCGTTGAGATTTTAGATTGGTCAATAATAGCTGTCAATCACTCAGTCAGGTGACGGCCCTAACTGCAGCGGGGAAATGTGAAGAAGAGGGAAAATGAAATTGACTGATTTCTTTTGCAAACCATTTAAAGTTACAAATAATGGCACTGGTGATAGTGAGTGTTGATTCACCAGGCAAAAAGAAGGCGTACAGAACGGTTGAAAGACTTTGAGTGTCTCCGCTATGAAAATGGCTCTATGCACTGCATTCACTGTAACGCCGGTTTTACACTGCATGCGTCAGCAGGGCGTAAGCAGCGCATATTTTTTTCGGCGCCCATGTTAACGGATGACAGCTTTCACACCATACGCAGGGGCGGCGCGACAGCACGTTGCAGGAGCAGAGCAGAAGCGGCAGATGATTTCGGTGCAGAGTCTATTTTTGCTGCGGCAAATTAAAGTGACCTTGCGTTGTTCTTGGTCAAAACCGACCCGATTAACACATTTTACCCAAAAACTGGGGAACTGATGTGTTTTGTGTTTCACACTCACCATATTAAAAAATAAAAAATGCACAAAAAGTTTTTGCCCAAACTTCAAAGGTCTGTTAAATGAATAAAACTAGAGCCATTTGTTAGCTTAGTTTTTCAATTCAATTCAATTCAATTCAATTATTCAATCCAAATCCAAATTTGACTTTTTGTCGCATGGCAAAATGTAATATTTCTTATATAAAATGTAACCACATACACTACGCCAAAATTTGTTTTAAAATTAAAAAAATCTTTTAATATACAATTTGTAGTTGTGGTGCTCATTAATTATTGGTGGGTGCTCCTAAATTTTTGCTGGTGCTCCTAACTTTTTGAATAAAAACAGTTTATTTTGAGCCCTGACTAGTTTTTGGCTATCATAGTGGGAAAAAATGGTTTATAACAAAATACAGTTCAGAATAAAGAATGTTAAAAATAAAATAAAATAAAATAAATAAAATAAAATAAAATAAAATTTGGCAGACAAAAAATAAATAGTTAGTATTTTATAGTAATACCATTGTTTTCCCAAGCATTTTTGGAAACTATAAATAAATAAATACAAATCAAATTACTACAATACTGCAAATTACCATTAGTACTTTGTAAAATTCTGTTTAAAAAACACTATATGTAGTAATACTGGAATATAATCAGCATAGCAATTTCAGTGAAAAAAAAAAAAACTAAACAAAGAATTTCAGTACTTCTTTAATATATATAAAAAAACTTTAAGCTGGTTTATATTGGATTTTAAATTCCTGATATATTTTCAGTGTTAAATGCTAAACCCCACAGTAAGAAAATGTAAATTAGCAATGCCATAATATAAATCAAAGCCCTATAGCATTACCATTTGATGCCAACAATGAATCATGCAACTGCCAGCTACTTTTTTTGTAAGGGTGTTATCATCATCATTATGATCCAAGTGTCTCAAACAAAGAATGGAGACACGTAATCTGTAGAACACCACAGCGTTATCATGTTAATAATCCACAACAGCAGCTGAGGACAGAAAAACAACAACAGCATGACAAATAATACCTGCTTGACAATGCACTCGAGACACTTTACTGCATGATCAAGAGTCTTAATGAGCTGGCCGAGGAGATACCTGTTTGCCAAATAGAGGGAGAGAGAAATGGAGAGAAAGTCAGACAGGGAGAGAGAAAGAGAGAAAGAGTGCCAGTTTGACTGAAGACTCCCTCTCTTCGACTGCATGCCGGAGAGTAGAGCTGAAGTCTCTTCAGGAAGCAGCAGGCTGGATCTATGGAGGCACCTCTCTGAGACACAGACATCTGCAGGCCTGACAGCCTCTGACAAATGAGATCCAGTTAAAGCTAAACAGCTCACTCTCAGCACCCCTCATCCCAAATGAAAGAACCCCAACACACACACACACACACATGTGGGCAAGCTGTCAAGCATGCAAGAAGACTGCATGGCCTCCGGCAACAATCTCACACATTCAGTGGTGGCGGTAGCTAGGGGGCTACACCCCAACGCAGCATCCATCCGTATGACCGATCAGAGAAAGCAAGATGGGAGAGAGAGGAACTCTGCGCTAAGGACTGATTTCTACACATTCTTGTTGGTGGCTAAGGTGTGAGAAAAGCTGTCATAACAGAGCAGTGCAGGCTCTGTCTGTCGCTGAGCTGTCCTTGAACTTGTGAAAGTGCAGTTCCACACTCGCCAGAAACATGACGTAGCATAAGCCCTACTCGCTATGGACAGCGCATCACTGTCAGTCTTTAGTGCCACTGATTCGCACTAAGCGGACAAAAACAGGAAGTGATGTCATGAGGAATCCTTCTGGAACATTATAGTAGCTGGTCTGTAGGGGTCAGGGTTCGGCTGGTTAGCATGGCACAGTTTTTACCTGCTGCACTATGTGGGCCTAAAAATTAAATTTAACTTTGTTAATAGGCATTTAAAAGACTATGCAGCTGTATATTACGGCAGAATAATGTTAACATACACTGCTGCTGATTTAATAAGGATGCATCAAATGACATAGACTTTTACATTGCTGCTAAAAACTGTTTAAAAAAATTACCAAACAAACATAAAAGTACAGTAGTTTCCACAAACGGTTTTTTAACATTAATAGTATTAAAAGAAATATTTCTGAGCACCATTTCAGCATATTAGAATGATTTCTGAAAGATGTGACACTGTGAATACTGTAGCAATTGCTTTGGAATCATAGGAATAAGTAACTATTTCAAATTAGAAAAAAAAAAAAATCTTAAAATACAAAACGTGATTTTAAACTGTAATATTTCAAAATATTTTAGCTTTTACTGTACCTCAACCTTTTGAACAATATAGTGCATATATATACCTGCCCCAAAAAACATTTTTTTAAATAAAAAATATTTATAAATAATAAAAAATAACAAAATGCCTCTTTTCTACAGAAATATAGCACAAGCTTTTCGAAAAAATATTTCATAAAATAATGTTTGTTGGGTATCATATTATAAAGACAAAACTCTGAATAACAAACAATTAAGTGTCAATTTGATATCGACTTCATACATCCATGAAAAATGACCATGAGTCTGGTTGGTTTAAACATAATTGAAGTGGCTAAAAAAAAAAAAAGCTAATTTGTTTGCAGATACCACTAAGTGAGCTATTCTGTTGTTCTGTTCTGATGTTCTGCAATTAATTTTTTTAATGTGACTTCAAAAAACGTCTCTTCAAGACTTAAAGTATGCCCACAAGTCCATAAATACGTTTTGGGGCTACTGCAGGCTTTTAAATCAGGTGTACATCGGAGAAGCTGACTCTGATTACCAACATTAGTTAGAGGACATACAGCATTTGTGAACCAATTTAAAAAGTCTGAAGCTTTTTATCCCACCTTAATGACACATACATCCATGCATACAGATGCATTCATCCATTCAACAAAAGAGGATAGAGATCCAGATGCTATGTATAAGGGGGATTAAAAGGGGGATTTGAATTGTCACCTCATCAAGCCGTGGGAGGACATAGGAGGAGTCTCCTCAGTGAACTTTACCCTCTCCTTCTCCACTTCTCTCTGCTCATGTGAGCTACAAATACAGTCATTCTCAAAGACTGATCCTCACCTACCCTTTCCCTCTTTCTGAAGGGCCACTAACTGAAGGAAAATGGCCTGTGTAATGTCCTCCACTCTGGTGTGGATGGTTGATTACAGGTAAATGGAGTTTGCAAAAGCAACGGGAAGTATTCTCTGACTCATGTGGCCATTAGAAGCAAGGATTACGAATTCAGCATATCCTTGAGGACTTTATCATAATAAAATCTACCTTAAGAGGCTGTGGCGTATTGGCTATTCCTTTGGGTTGTAGCCAAAGGTTCTTGGTTCAATGGTTGTGAGTCAACACCACTGTGCACTTAACCCAAGGTTGCCCCAATGGGAATGTCCATGATATATATCCATAGTGCTGTTCTATGGCTACGCTGTTTGGATATTGTAGAAACTATATATGCTGGCTGGGTCATGTGCTGCAAAAGCAAGAAGACACAATAGTCTTTGATTAACATCTATAATGTTTTTGAAACAAAAGTTTTTTTTATTATTAGATGTAAAAGAACTGCTTTAAAGGGATAGTGAAAGTGAACTGACTTGTGGGCAGGTATGGTTACCCATACCTGGAGTTTGTACTCTGCGTTTAACCCATCCAAAGTGCACATGCACAGCAGTGAACACACTCCTGGAGCAGGGGGCAGCCAATGCTGCAAGTTGATGGTCCCTATTGACTTCCATAGTATTTTATTTCATACTATGGAAGTCAATGGGGACCATCAAGTGTTTAGTTACCCATATTCTTCAAAATAGCTTCTTTTGAGTTTTAACAGAAAGAAGAAATACATACAGGTTTGGAATAACTTAAGGGGGAGGAAATGACTCACCTAAACCATTTTCAATTTTGGAGGAACATGTTAAATAATAATAATAATAATAACTTGCAATCCATTAATTTACTAACTGCTTGTTTTCTTAAAACACACACACATAAAACCTAATACTATCTTCTCTATTATTTTTGCAATCTATCTTTTTGTTTCCTGTTTATTTACTATACAATTAACAAAAAGCAAAAAAGGCCTGTAACACTAGCTTGCCTCTATTCTATTTTTTCTATAATAAAAAATAATAATAATAATAAAAAATCTTGCTACCTAAATTATATATAAATACATGATAACAGTAAATATAATAGATACATTATAAAAGCGCACTGGAGTCAACAGCAAACTTTTAGCTTCCAGGGAAGAGCTGTTTTTCATGCAATGAGGATATTTTGTCGACATTTACGACATTACTTAGTGGAAATAAACAATTCTGCCAACTAATATAGTTCATTAGACTAACTGTAGGCAGTTTACTGTTACCAAGCAACACAGCAACTTGGTGCATTAATATAGAATTCAATTGATGTGAAATGATGCCTATAGCTTCAATTTTAAGAGAACTTCTAATGCGATGCATACAATCAGAATAAGAAGTATCTGTTTTATAATGAAGACCATTGAATTGTATGGAAAATACTCTTTTTAAATGACTAAAACAGAGGCTGCCTCACAATTTAACAGTGCATACAAGACAACTATGGGGATGTTACCAAAGGCACATTATTTTTGCAAAACTTAAGAGTTTGAATACATTTAGGGCATCATCTCCATAACATAACAGGCCATTTGGAAAGATAAAAGACAAGTGTCTTTCATGGTGAATTTCAAAGGGAATTACTGTGCAATGTGTATCACTAATCACTCTCTCAGCCAGTTATCAACTCGCTTAAATATTACAACCGCTCTGCAAAGAGCGACTTATCACCCATCATTAACCACTGACAGAAACAGTGAGAGAGACAGTAGAATTTAATGGGAGCGACTGGATTTACAAAAACACACTTGGGGCAAATTCACAGTTGTGCTGGCATTCCGCAAACACCTGCATCTTATTCACTAACCACATGCAAAGTCATCATTTTTAGATGATATTTGATACAACGTGCTTGTTTCGATGCAAAATTAGGCTCATAATAAATTATTCTATTTTTATTTATTTTAATCGGACCTGAAAAAATAGAGGTTTGTAACCGGTGCGTGCAACAAGTGTGATATCCTCTTGACTTTGCTATGCATGAGAATATTTATGAGAGTGTACATTTGCATTTATTATTATATCAAGTGCAATAACTGGAGTATGCGGCATACTGCGCTTCTACATACAGTGAGAGACGCATCATTATGAAAGACATTAAGGAAACCAGGGTGCGAGCAGCATGAGACGCTCACACACAGCACATACCCACACCTACCAGGGGCCCCGCATGCCTCCACTGTAATGGGTTAATCTGCGGGCCTCTGATGGAGTGCTCTCACACACACTCAATGGCCCAATGATCATTTTAATGGACTCGAGTCACTCTCTGTGTCCTCTAGCAAAGACATCACACAGAGCTATCTGTTCATACGGCGGCATGGAGCAGCGACGGAAATAGAGGGAAAATTCCCTTCATTTTTTCACCCCTAATCACAGCCCTAACACTTCCAAAGTAATATCTTAAGAGTTTCAGAAACTGTGCCTATACGTGACCGCAGCTCAGATGAGGAGGGGGGTTCTGGGAGGTGTTGAACCCGGTCTAATACTCTTTGCTGGATTGGTGAATCCATCTTAATCAGCGTGGCTCTACCTTTTGCCAGAGCAAACGGTGCAGCTATTTCAGAGCCAACGCTAAATATCGCACAGTATAATGAAATATTATCAGCTCGCAAACAAGACCAGACATTCAGCATTGACATTCAGATTTTGCATTATTTTTTTGAGCAAATAGAGGTCCTTAAAAAAAATAATAAAACAGCACTGGCTTTTAGATATTGTGTTATTTGTTGTGTGTAAAGGGTTGGGTTTCCTGAAAGCAGACTGTGTGATTACAAGAGCGTTTCATCTAGTAATTTTAGCAAAGATTCAACGGAGCAAAATTTGGCTGCATTGTGAGGGAGTCACCAATCTTTCCCGCCTCTTTAATTACTTACAAAACACCCATATAATTATTTAAACACAGGTTCACAAGAAACAGTATCCTCTTTCTCCCGAACTGACTGCTATCATCGGTTTTGACATTTTATTCTGTTAAATTATATATGCCTCGGTCAAAACAACTGAAACTCAAAAGTAACCCGTCTATCAGCTATGTGCAGACACAAGGGGGAAAAAAAGTTTCAGAGTTTGCATAAAATTTACAACATACAGATTTTTTTTTTTCCCCAAAATCACATTTTATTTATTCAAATAATGACCACCACTGGTAGAGCTGTTATGGAGCTGTATACACACACAAAATAACTATAGTCAGTTTATATAGTCAGGTTATATATATGGCTGTGCTACACACATTTCAAATAAAACACGTATAATTAAACTGAGTCTGCCTTATTGCATTCGTTCTCATTGTTTTGTAATTTCAAAACCAGGCGAAAAACGCACATTCTGTCCCTCCCAATCACAGCTACATTTTTCACCAGAAAAAGGCGGAGAGATGGCAATAAAAAGCAAAAAGAATTGTTTTTCCTCCCATTCCTTTTTCATTTCCAAGGGGAAATGTAGTGAAAGACAGAAGTGCAGTACTGTAATATGTTTAAGTGGGTCTGTAGCTTTGGGCTGGCTGTGTGATCCAGCCACCGACAGAGGGTCAAGCCGCTGTAATACTCATTCAGTGGAGAGGCAGAGGATGTGCTGTGCTTATAATGTTTGTTTTTGGGCTAGACAGTTACATTCTCTCTCATATGAGCTCTGGGTCCAGAGTGAAACAACACCTCACAGATATTTACCAGAGCAACTTTTTTGATAGACAGAATGACAGATAGCTAGATAGACATTGTAGATAGAGAAAGAGAGAGAGATAGAGCGATAGATAGATGTCCTCCACTGAAACAGCAAGTCTAACACATGCATGACCCACCTGCTGCTCTTGAACTGACAATCTCTCAATCTGTCTCTTTCTCTTTGTCTTTCTATTTCTTTTTCACACCCAGGCCTTTTGTTTCATTAGAGCACACAGATGTGCTGATGCTTACCGAATTACAGACGAGTGTTGCCAACCCAAACCAGATGGGACCAATCTATATTCAGATTAGCTATTTCTCTTCATTCATAATAATCCCCACTGTTACCCTTCGGTTCATGACAGTTGGCTCACATCGACCGCCCGACGCTGCCTTCACCTTTGAGTCCAGCCACAGCAACACAAAACAGACAAATTACGTAAGTGTTTTACCATGCATACTCATATTTAGATGTCACCGAACTTCATCAAAATCTGAAATGCAATTGTTCAACAATAAGTTTAAAGGCTGTATTTAATTGGCATACTTCTAAAATATATACTAAAATATATAAATGCATGTTGTACACCTAAATGCTTTTAATCTTACACAAAGAAGAGGCAAGACACTTAACTGCACATTGTCACCAAACATACAGCTTTCTGACAGGCACATTCCGTATATGATTGATATTATTTGTCCTAAAATCAAAACACAATATATTTAGCCATTTCATTTAGCTTGCTTTGTTTTACTTGTACTAATAATGATATTTATTACAAAGTAGAGGTATTAATTATTATTAAATAAATTACTTAGCTCCAACAGTATTGTTTTAATTATATTTACTAATCTATTAATTTATGTAGATAAGTTAATCTTAATCTTATGGGATAAATAATGGTTACTGTTGAAGTGCATCCTGCTCAAGCTTTAAATTTAGTAAAAATTGACAGTTTATGCCACTCTTCCTGACTATTTGGAATGTAGTACAATTTGGGGACTCAATATTTCTAATCTACAATACTATTTGGGATGCACTGCATGCAAACTAGGATGCAGTCTTTATGTGTTCTCCTGGTCAGCAGCTCTCCATGATAAATTAGGCACAGAGACAAACTGAACAGATAATGTGAACTGGATGGCAGCCATTGCTTCCTCAGACATTCTGATTCCGTGTAATTTGATTGGTTGCCCGCAATAATTCAGTCAGGCTGGAGATTTTTAAGATACTCCGTCCCGCTCAGCTTCAGACTGCATTTAATGCACTTCTCTCTCGAACACGTGCAGCCGAGCATGACCGCATATCATATGCTGAAACACAAACCCGTAAACAACATTCAACCGAAAAAGGCACAGTCACAGGAAGATAAATGTGCAAGTTAGTTGTGTTCCATACTGCATGCGATTTCAAGTTTCAATTATGGTTCAATTAAAACCTAAGATTTCATGATTTCTTTTTAGATGATTATGCTGCATTCCCTTTGACTGACATGTGATGCAGTTTGCACAATGTATTTGAAGTTCAACACTGGCAGACGTTTAATTGCTCGTTTGCTGTTATCTAGTGCAAGATATCTATCTAAATAAAAATAGCCCAATTTGAAGGAATATAGCTGCTGAAATTACTTTTATAGACAGATATCTTCAGGGAGGTTCTCCATGCCAAGTGTCAAATAAATGCATGATCAATTATCTTTGATTAGCTGTTGCATTCCGATATAGATACATATTTACGAGTTTCAGAGGTGCAATCAAAGGGATTCATATCCCCTTAAGCAGCAGGACCGGCAGCTAATGAGGAACAAGTTGTAAAAAACCAGCTTGCAAAGACTTGTGGTCTGAGAGAGGGTTACTCTTGGTGGAGAGCAGGAAGAGAGGAGCTATATGGGGATAGAGAGAGAGGAAAAGAGAGTCGAGAAGAGGCGGGAGATGAGAGGGGAGAGGAAGAATGGAGGGATTGGGCGTCAGCCGATGGATGCAATTAAGGGCGAGTAGCATTTCTTAAGGATGAATCTTCAAAAGCGTGTGGATATGCATGGAGAGGTCTGCGTTCTGCAGATACAGGCCGCAGCTTTGCTCTGTGTCCCACCACTCAGCCTGTTGACATAGCAGTCTTTCTTCGCTTTTTTTTTTTAATTCGCTATGCTTTCCATCTGTCTCTGCCGAGAAATTATCCACTCTCCGCCCGGCTTTTCCCCATCTGACAACCACGCTTTGTGGAGCGGCTGCGATACTCTCAATCCCCCAGCCGAGGTCAGAGGTCACCTCACAAGCACAAGCGTTCCGTCTCCTCTCAAACTTCCACGCCAATCAACCTTGAGAAGACGATACCCATGATTCCTCTTCTCATCGCTTACCCCCTGCGGTTTATTAGATTGGAGTGGGAGGGAAGAATAAAGCAGGTAAAGAGGCAGGTACGGCTGGAGCTAATGGTGAAAGCAGCATACAGTAATCATCAGACTGTTGGCCGCAGAGACGCAACACTCAAATAGTTCATTATAAGATGACACAACCAATTTGTAGCAGGGGCGGCAGCAATCTCAAAAATCTCCCCTGACAAAAGCATTTAGATTAGACTGCTTTTCAACCAGGAGAGCACTGACACGAATCGCTACGCTCAACTGGGGGAATGGAATCTGTTTTAATTCTCCTCCAGGCAAACATAAAACTGTCCAGGTAAGTCATTTACGGAGAGGGAGAGGGACCGTTTCACCCAAAAAAAGATCTCTTTGTCTCGTATGCGTGCTGTGCTAAGACTATTCATCTATTTGTTACATTTCCTTCCATTATTTCTCCTATAATCTTCCTTTACTGGCTCAGCTCATGAATGCTAATAGCTCTCTCGGAACAACATGGCAGTGTAGATTATTTCCGATCGGAGAGCGACTTGCTCTTTTTTTTGTTCCCGGCGATTGTAATACACACGTGAATGAATCCTTCTAGATGAAGCTGGTGGGTGAAAATGGAGTGAGGTGCTATTTCATCTAATAAATATAATTCCGTAATTACATTCTGAAAGAAGTGCTTAGACCCCGCTGGCTCTAAAGAATCTCCCAGAGTGCAAGACCACCGCTCACATCTCAGCCAGACCTAATGAACTCCAATACTACGACATCAAATAGCTTTTTTACACTCCCCTTTTCATTTTATAGTTACTCTATTCCAACTCCAACACACACACACACACACAAAATGCAAAGAAGATGCTCTGTTGCTCAGAATAAGGGCTTAGGCCTTCGTGTCTTATCACGCTACATGCAGAAGCCCCAGTCTGATTCCTCTACAGCTCGTGTTAGGAAAGCCAAACTCTACAAAGCGGCATGAAGACAAATTCAGGAAGGGCCAGGGGGAAAGGAAGCATCTAATCCTGGAACACAAACATCAGAAACAGAGAAAAGACATGTTGGTTATGTTTGGCAGGGACTGGGGAAATTCAGCAACAAAAGAAAGAGGTGTTAGTTTGCTAATAGCCCTTTGAAGTGTCAGTGTAAATATTTGTGGATTTCCACACACAGAGCGTTGGTCAAGCGTCCAAATGTGAGATGCTAAATAAATGAGCTTCTCCCAGAAGAACTGAAGCATCAGTCCTCAAATGCAGGTCACCGGGGACCTGACGCGACAGGCTTCGTTCCTACGGCGGTTTCCAAGAAGAGTGTATCTAAGGGACTATTTGTTTATTCCATCAAGGCTAAGGAAAAAGGCTAACGTGACTTAGTGTTAAAAAGAATTTGTGTTTGTATTTGTGTGAGTGTTTATACAATGCAAACAGCAATAATAATGCATGAGAAGTGTTTGCTCACACAGCAAGTGTATATCTAGACTTTTAACTACGTATTACAGTGATGAATAACGTGGGTGGCTGCTAGCAGGGTTGTGTTTCAATGTGATTCTTCAGTTTGAACCGCAAACAGGACAAGAATTGCAATTCAAATTTGTATGTACAAATGTACGTACAATGTTAAAATGTTGGATGAGGTCAAGGATGTGTCTTGTACATACATTTACGCTTTGATTGAACAAACAACTCATCCGTGTGGGGTGGACGACACAGAACAGCGTACGCTGCTCTACAAAATGGTGCCACGTGATGCTACAGTGCTGAATTAGTTTAATAATGTCATTATTTTTGTTTTCTTTCCATACAAAAAGTATTCTTGCCGCTTCGTTTACATTACGGTTAAACCATTGATGGCTGACGATGTCTTCCATACCTTTCTGGACCTGGACAGTAATGGCACAGTCACAAGCATCCCAGTTTGCATCCAAAATATCATTTGTGTTCCGAAGAATTGGTTTGGAATGACATGGGGGTAATCAAATGAAAATTTTTCATTTTGGGGTGAAGTAACCCTTTAAAAAGCCCACAATAAAATAGCTAAATTTGCTCCAGCACTGATGATAATGAGTGTACTGCTTATTTACAGCATTATGATGGACAGAGACGCTCTTAGATCCATGTGTGAGACCGATTAAGTTTAGTAAGAGTTTAGGCCTTACTAAATCAGGGGCTCGATTTGTTTGGATATGAATCCTTAGGCTCGGTTTTATTGCTCAGATTAGCTGAGCCGGTCCTTGTCCTGTATGCCCTTAATTAACAAGCCTTCAATTCCCCTATTAATTAGAACAAGCTATTAGCTATTTTACATCACTCTTCATTTGTCGACAATTAAAAGGCCAATTATTAAAATCATGCCACACGGTTAATTGTGCGAGGGGATGGGCAGCCGCATCAGTGTGACTAGATGCTGGAGACCTGAGAGAATCAGAGCGGAAGATTTCTCTGAGCTTTTCCTGTTTGAAAGAAAAAGTTTTGCAACTTCCTTATCGTGCATGGAAGACTGTGGGAATGATGATGTAAAGAATAATGTACAATGGGATGATCGTTATTGTTACTGTTACTGAATGTAAATTGGAAAAAAAACTAACTATAGTCTATACACTAATATATTAATATCACTTACCGACTATGTGCAAAGTCAAATCCAATCGCAAACCGTAAACACTGCTGCTTTTCCCACACATCAGCAGCTACCAATTAGCTATACTTTGATCCCTTGCTAATGTTAGCCTGAGGAAAATGAAAGGGAGTGTTAAAAGTAAGTGCTTTCCTAAAGATTTCATCAACATCTACAGTATAAGGAGGAGATATTCCATTTATGTTATTCTGTTATCCACTCAGATTATAAATGTTTGATTTTAAAGTAATACATAAGTATACAAAGCATACAGAAGTACAGAAAGCATCATCACATTCTTGCATTTTCAAGGGGCAGATATAAGGTCTTTTACCTAAGGCTTTTTATCTTGCACAAGGGCAGGGAACAAAAGATACACAAGACTTGCAGTAAATAGTATCTTTAAAAACAGCGCTCTTAAGTTCCCTAAGGTTACCACTTATGATCATACAATACAGCAGAAATATTTTTTCTTGCATCAAGATCTACACATACTTTTCAAAAAGCTAAGTGCTAAGCAATGGCAAAAATAAGATTAATCAGTCTAATGCACCGCACTGCAGCACAAATGCATTCCCATTTAGAAGCGGACCCCCTCTTGGCCACTACATTCAAAGAGCAATGTAAGCCATTACGAAATTACTTCCATCATAGTTTCCTTGCCAAGCTCTTCCATCTCACATTGGCATTCACTGTGTCAGATGTTTGGAGCGACCCTCAAAACTTTGAGCCATAAACTACGGCGACACAGAAATCCAGCTTCAGAGCCTCTTGGAAGGGACAGAATGGGGACACAAAACGAAATGGCTTTTCAGTCTGATGGCAAATATAAAAAAGAAACTCAACGAACCCTACGCTGTCCTTCTATCGCTCATTGCAAATTCTCATAACAAGGCAGAGGAGACTGTTTGTTTTGTGTGTGTGTGTGTGTGTGTGTGTGTGTGTGTGTGAGAGAGATGTACAATGAGTTCCAAATGTCCACTAATGGAATCAACTTCTATTTTTCAGTTTCTCTTTTTTTCCCCATTACAAATACCAGCATAACAATTTATATTCCAATTAACAAAAATATTCAAATACAGTAGTATAACAATATATTAATGATTTACCTTTATATGAATTAGTATATATACGAAATTAGAACTACATATTTGCAATTGACTGTATCTAGCTTCAAAACACTGTGTGATCCTACAATATATATTCATACTTAGAACTATATATATTCCCCTTAACCTCTGTATATGTGTAATATGTGTGTGTAATGTCAAAATTAATCCTTTAAAAATGACTATTTAGACTATTTTAATTATAATTATGGCAACACTGTAGAACATGGAACACACATTCACTTATAAATATGATTTTTTCCTCAATAAATGTATAAATAATTAGTAAGTTGGAAAGTTTAAGTGTGGAGTAGCATTAAGGGATCTAAAATATGGTCATGTGGTTTATAAATACTAATAAGCAGCCAATATGCTAGTAATATGCAAACTAATAAGCAACTATTTAAAAGCTTTATAATTGTTAACTTTTCATAAACTTAACTAAATAAATTTATATAACTAAACTAAATAAATAAATAAACAAACAAACTGCATGACAGCTCAAACAGCTTCTTTATGTCTACTAACTCCAGGAAAGGTTGCCTTGTTGAAAAAAGTAATGTAAAAAAAAAAAAAAAAAAAAAAAATTAAATCCTAAAAATAAGGAAGAAACATTTATCCTACATGCCACGTTTATTTTAACAGTAAGCAGACCCTGTAAGCAGCAAAGACTCCCTGAGCGCCCCGAGGCCCATGGGGTCTACACAGAAAGAAGGTGAAAGAGATGGAGAAAGACGGAGAGCAAGGAAAGAGTTTTCTCTCCTCTAAGGTGAGCTTCCCCTACCCACAGCTTAACCAATCAGACTCAACAGCAGGAGCCCAGTGATTGACAGGGCAATTACCGCTAGCAGCCTCTCTGGTGGATCCGGAGACATCTCCAAATACAATTTCACTATTTTGTTACATCAGACGTTCACAGGAAGGATTTAGTACAAAAGCAAAATTGCCAGGCGGACTCATGGTGGAGCAGTCCTGCTGGTGGAAAACTTCCATACCGTGTGTGTGTTTTCATTCCACGCTTTTTTCATAAAAACATACCCTTGGTCAAGGTTATTTCCCACTAACCCCTGCGCTATTTTTGAAAGTATTTTTCTCAATAATAGTTTTTCTCTTTGAGGAGTGATAGAAGAGGTCTTTGCTGCTGGTAAGAGAAGAGTTAGAAGTGTACCATTAGAAGTATCTCTTTAAATACATAAACTTAAGGACAACGGTGAGCTACTTATTATGGTAATAAGAATGGCTTTTCACAGTGATACATTAAGACAAGGTGAAAGCTAGTCTTTTTACACTGTACACTAGAGGGGAGTGGGGTGAACTGTGGCACTTTTTTTTTTTTTTTTTTTGCAAAGTTGTCCTCCAGGCAAGGAGAAATGAGCAATAATGCGTTAGAAGATCTTACATTCAAATAAACTGTAAGCAGACATAATATATAATATATAAATACACACACACACACACATATATATATATATATATATATATAGACATATATTAGTGGTGTAAAAATTTGGTCATTAATACATGCAATTAATTTTTTCAGATTAATGCGTTAAAAATATTTAACGTAATTAACGCAGGGGCGTGGCTAGGATTGGTCACCCCACTCACAATTGCTGCTTCTGTCACTTTTTCTCTTGACATTTATTCAGTCGCAGAACGTCTGTACTACCACATCAAATGGGAGACATTTCAGACCCGCGTTCCACCTCACTTCATCGTCAGGCTGCAGCGTGCACTCTTCAATTCTATTCCAGAGACATCAGAATAATGCTGGCTTTCAGTCACAAAAAAAGATGCTATTATACAAATATATATATATTAAAAAAAAAAAAAATTACTGTCTATATGTTGTTTGTACATTAATTTAATGTTTGAATGTGAAATTATTGCAATATAAAAGTGTATTTAAAAACATTACTGGAATTAATCGCTACTTAATTGATTAATACCATTTCTTAATCTTAATTTATTAAGGATCATGTGACACAAGAACATGGATGCTAAAAAAATCTAGTTTTGCCACATACTGGAATAAATGACATTTTAAAAATGTATAAAAATAGAAAAAACTTATAAGCTTTTAATTAATTGTGCCAAGCAAGTTTTTTATCATAAACAAAAAATTATAATTTTTCTCTTGAGCATCTCTCAGTCACATGTACATGATAGGCCTTTTCTAAATATAAAGTCATGTGACCTACATTAAACACAGTTTGCTAGATTAAGGCAGTGACAGTCCCCTATGAAAACCCGTCATTTTGCCTTGCAGTTCTCCTGCAGGCGTTTGAATCCACATTAATTCACAAATAGCAGCTCTGTCGCTTTGTGCCAGGAGATGAAAAGCTCTGTTGCAATCACAGCTGCAATCCTTCACCGTTCTTTCAAACGACATCCAGCGCTGGACTGATCGCTTGCAAAAGTTTCTTGTTTTTCAGTACGGATGGCACCCGTTCTTCTCTGCCTCCACTGCATGCTGGGAGTTCCCAGCAGCATCTGCTGAGAGTGCCACAGAGCTCTCCATATTCACAGAACCCAGAACGCCAGAAGCTCAGTGACACTCCTCTCGCCGCGCTTGCCGTTTATGCCGGCAGAAAGAAGCTGCTTGCTAATTCTCCGCTCTATCAGGCTAACAAATAAGCCCACGCGATGGGGGGGCAGGAAAGGGATGGGGGGAGGGAGGTATAGAACCGGCTCCCCTTTTCGGAGTTGAGAAGGTTGTCACCTTGGAGTGTGAATGAAGGGGGGGGGGGGAGCTTTCCATAAAAAGAGATGAGAAAATAAGATACACAGAGCTTCTTCACCAGAGACGACACAACCTGCAAATTATTCAGAGCTAAACTCACTTTAGTGTATGCTAACAACACGCTAGAAGTGGCTAAACTCAAATTATTCTATAATGACTGAGAAAGCATTTGCCAATTGAGAAATACACATGTGGCATTAAAGAAACTGTTTATCATTGATATATCAAGAATGCACAACTACATTTGAACGGCTGTCAACAGAAAGATGTTGCGAAAGTGGAATGTAGTATATGTGAGCATGCCAAGCCACATAATAAGCTAAACATAGGTGACGTTAGATTATTAAATGTTGGTCTTTCACACCACTGAGCAGTTCTTAAATGAATTCAGAAGTTTAGAAAAACATCTTCACCGCATTTAAACCCAACAAAAACATTTTGGGATTGAGAAATCATTCAAAAACCACTGTTATGGCTGAACTTTTTGCATCAAAATTGCTATGGGGATAAATTGAGGTAAAATCCTCTGAACATTTTTTTTTTATCAACCACTGAAATTAGAGCTGCACAATTAATCGTTAAAAGATCGCGATCTCGATTCGACCCCCCACACGATCTTAATCCAGCTTTTATAC
>JAUMHP010000294.1:1387312-1410014 GCA_032361065.1 Enteromius trimaculatus
ACACACACACGCAATCCTTTCAATATGTCCCATGGACAAATACTTTAAAACTGATAAACTGATAAAGAAATAAGCACCACCATATTTATTTTTTAATAGTTTAATATTTATTTTGTTTGTTTTAATTACATGTTACTTAACATATTTAAACAATGGCCTCCAATAATGGGACGTTAAAAAAATAAAATACAATTAGCCTGTTCTTAAAAGGCAGTCAGTGGCCAACATATAAGTGGTTTTCTTTTTAGAGGCACACAAAGCTTATACATACATACATACATACATACATACATACATGATCAACAAGAGACAGAGCATAAGAACTTTTTTTAAACAATATGCAGGGCCGATCATAAACAAGCAGCAGCTATAAACAGAAGGCCAAGCACTGGTTTGAAATGAGGAGTACAGATGTATTTTTAATGCTGCGTTTCTGCCTGGTTAACAGTAATGCTCCAAATCTTCATAAATTGCATGTTAATGCTTGGTTGGGGGGGGATTTTTTCATATATAAATTCTGCGTGAAAGAAAATCTTCACAAAGCACTTCTCTTGTAGTCACTCCAGAATCCAACTCTGCCCATGAGACTGAACCTTGACAGCAGGTTCATGTTTTTAAATTACAACATGAGGTACATGTGTTGTATCTCAGCGAGTCCACCTACTGGTGAAACTACACACAGACATTTGAAATGTTTTTACAATGTAATTATGGTAACTGCATTGGTATTAGGTTTAAATTTACCATCTGTTAAGCTTATACTGATTAGTGCACATGAAAATGCATCCAACTGTGCACTGTTGATCAGCAGAGAGCGTTTTAATCATCTTTTGAAATGTGACCGTGACAATGTTGTGCAAGATGAATAAAAGGAAAGCAGCTGATTCTTATACGACTGACACTGGGAATATTGCATTTGAGTATTAAGAGTGCTTTTGAGAAACGTAATGCTATTAATGGATTAACAAATTATCATGTTTGATTCACTCTCTCCAAGGCAAAGCTAAACAGGGAGGTACTAATATTATATATATATAAATATATATAATTGTATGCATAAAATCAGTTTTCTGATAACAAGATTACTCCACATTTTGTGCCACAATTTTTTTTAAATTCATCTTATCCTATAGCTTCGGCACTTGTCATTAGGAATAAGACAGAAGGGACATTTTTATTAAGCAAACTTCCTATATTCTAAACGTTTTTTTTTTTATAAAATAAAATGTGTTTTAGGATATGAATACACTGTAGTACAAGATTACTGGCAAAACAATTCACAAATATGTACATTTTCATTATTTATAACAGCTATTTAGAAATTTGCCATGTCAAATAATGACTCTTAGTAGTTTGTCAAGATTTCGGTTCTTCAAAAAGGACAGAATGAGTCAAAATATAAATGCTGTACTGTTACGATTGTTAAAGGTAAGACGGCATTGCATGGTTGTTCTTTTTTAAATTTCATCAATGTTCTCTTTTAGTAGGGTAGAAATTCAGTTGTAGCAGTGGTTTATGTAAGCTGATAATGCACCCAGCTTCCATTCTAGCTGAAATTCACTGATCGGGCTGCGGTTATGAGGTTTTATGGCTTGTGGGATATGTTCCTGAGAGTGGACAGACATGCCCACAATAAAAACCTCTTGTGTCTGAGAACTATTGCTGAAACTTTAAAAAGCAAAATGAAACTGCCCAGTTCGGCTGCTTGTAAACGTTCAAAAGATCTTCTAATATTGCCCAAAAAAAGGAAGAGAACAAACCTTCGAACACTTATTGTGGATTTCATACATTCTCTACACCGGTAACCTTATAATCACTCAGATATAAACTAGATGGGTATGGATTTGTTCAGAAACGCTTGTTCAATGATACTGAACTGCACATCTTTTCAAATTTTAGATCAGTGGAGCTCTTTTGATTTTAGGTTATTTAAAAACAAAGGGAGTCACACCAGAGGTTTCAAGCTACAGGCTGCAATGAGTCTGTTACCTTTAACTCCATCTTAACTCGGCCTTCATACATTATCCAGCCAACCGGACACCGGGGGGAGAACTCAACGCACTTTCAGAAGAAGCTGGAATCCCAGACTTGAGACGGAGGTGGAAGGATTCTTCTAATTGTGGTGGTTCCAGCTCTTCCTCCTCCTCCTCCTTGTTAATGTGGCTTGGGTGGTGGTGCAGTTTCAAGCTTGGGTCAGGACAGCTCGGATTTGCTGAGGGCTATCGCCAGCTCCAGGTCCTCCTGCTCCTGCTGGGTCAGACGAGCCAAGCGCTCCCTCTCTTCTCTCTCACTCTCCCGCTTCGCCCACTCTATCATGTCCTCCTCTGTGGGGTACTGCTCCACACACACAGACACACACACACACCATAACCCCATCAGATACCCTGTTATTGCACCTGCTTGAAGTAACATTTTATTAGTCTAATCTAACCATCCAAATAAAGAGGGGTCATGCAACTATTACAGTTAGTATAAATTATGTTTTCTAAAAGCACTAACAGTAAATGTTCAGAGATAGTAAAATTGAGATCACTCAAAAACACAATTTCACTCACCTTCAAGCCATCCAAGTTTGTTTCTTAATCATTGCAGAACTGGAGAAATTTACCACTATATCAAAGCAGCAACTTTTTGTTGCACAAGGTTTTAACTGATGGACTGAAGTCAGATGTATTTATCAGCTGTTTGAGCTCTCGTTTTGACGGCACCCATTCACTGCAGATGATCCACTGGTGAGCAAGCGATGCAATGCTAAATTTCTCCAAATCTGTTCTAAAGAAGAAACAAACTCATCTACACCTTGGATGGCTTGATAGTGATTAAATATTTAAATAAATGAAAAATTCAAACATTTAGTGTTTTTTTGGTTTGTTTTAATTTTATGTAACTAAATAAATGAGACACATTTAAATGTAATCTTTACTAAAAGGAATAGCTCAAAAATAGATAGCTAATTTATTATGGTTCACATAATAAATCATTTTAATATAAAACACAATATTGTCTTTTTGTTTAATTCTGGGTGTACTATTCCTTTAAATTACATTTAATATTACACATTTTATTTATTTACTTTTTCATTCATTTTGTATTATTGGGTGAACTATTCCTTTAAGTATTATTGGGTCCATGTCAACATCACCAAAGCAGTTCTTCATCATCAAATAGGAGACAAATGTGGAAGCAATAAGGGAGAGAAACAAACAAACAAAAAATGTGATGATGTGGTTCAGCTACTGACACAGGAGGATGAGAGACACAAGATGTGTGCCATGATGCAATCCATAAAGCCTCACAAGACACATAAAACTCTGCGGATCACAAAATTAGAAGCTATTAAAAAATGTTCTACTTTGAGTTAGAAATGTTACAAAGAAATGAGAAATTATGACTAATGAATAATCAAATTATTCATAAAATGTATTTTTTGTATGTAGCTGTACTCATGTGTCAAGGCCTGGATTGCTCATATAGCCCATCATGCTGAACATGCAGGTATTTCACACAGATGTGAAGGTGTAGACAACCATGGAGAGATGTAATCTCAACAGTCAGCTGGTAAGCATTTCAACACACAACACCAGACCAAGACTTAACTTAACATTACAACAAAAATAATCTCAAGATACCTCTCATGAGGTCTCTTCATTGGCAAAAAGTCATTTTAAAATATCAGAGAATTGTCATCATAAAGCTTAGTTTATTTGATGCATCGTCTGATAAAGAAAGCTCACAGTGGGAAAAATTGGAGAAGACAAGCTCTTTAATTTTAAATGTAAAAAAAATTGTAATACAGAAAGGGGCTGATTAATATATTAAGCAGATTGTGTTTATAAAAACAAAACAGACCATATCCTTTCTTAAAAAACAAAAAAAGAAGAACATCATGGGACGTAGATGGAACCAGGAAGTGCTCTACCGGTGAATGGGAAGGAGCAGCCCAATAAGACAGGTATACACAGTGATTAGTTCGTGCAGTGTAAAGGTAAGGCAAGGCAAATCAGTCAACCAAGGAACGGCGGGCAATAAACGTGCAAGATGGATTCAAGCCTCAACCAGTGGTGGAGAACATGACAAAAGAACACAGGTGTAAATTGAAAACAGCCAATAGCAAGCAGCCCCATCTCTCCTTCCACAGCCAGTGAGAACTTAGGCGTGATGTTAGGCATGTTGTGATGTCATAAATATGTAAATTTAAATACATTCTTTTTTTTTCACTTGGCTTAACTTAGCTTAACATTTTTAACATTTTAGTAGAAGCATAAGCCTTGGATTTAGAATAGATAAATAATGTTATTAGAAGCTCATTTATATGTACAAGTAAACATTACATAACAAAATAACAATGTTTTGTGGCTTTTCACAAACAGATTATAAAGTAGAGTTGTCAGATTATTGGTTGACATTGGTTTTCCTGCAAAGAAATGCAACAAGTAAAAGGTAAAAGGCTGTGTGGGGTCAAGAGGTCAAGGCTGCTGCTTGGAGGAGGTGAAATGTCACTACTGGGGGTCAGGAGGGGGAGAGGGGGAGGAGCTCACTTTGTCAAAGCTGGCGAATCGGTTGGGGTCGCGCGGGGCTTGGTGGGGTGAGGAAGGGGCGAAGGGGTCTGGTACCGAGTCTTTAGCAGGAAGGGAGGAGAACTCTCCAGAACCCTGAGCCTTGAACAGACCACGCCTCTGAAATGACTCGGACGACTCCGATCGGTGGATGTTGGACCGTTTCCCTTCAAGGAGATACACAAATACAAAATGTCTCAAAGTACAACTAAAAAGCTTAAAGGGCTGCAAAAAAACAGCATTCTGCTTCACTCTGATAAAACAGCAGCTTACCTGGGGGTGGAGGTGGAGGTCTGGTGGGTGTTCCGGTTTTGGGCGGTAATGCTGGAGGAACATCTGATTGAACGTCCTCCTTAAATAAGTTCTTGTTTGTACTCGAGTCAAATGGATCGCTGCCATTAGACTGCAATGCAAAGGAGAAGCTCAACAGCTGTAACCCATATTCGGCTTGATTTAAATCATGCGGGTAAACTGACTGGTAATAGAGTTAGGATACAGGGCTTCTGTTTGCGTTAAAGATCTTTACCTTTGCTAAGCTGCTGAAGTCTGCAAAACCTCCACCGAAAGTCTCATTGCCAAATACTGCAGCAAATGGATCTGAAACGAAGTAAGACACACAAACAGAGTATATTGATATAACAGACATGCTGGATTTTTTTTGATAGTTTGTGAGCATGATCAATTACAAAGTAGGCAGCTGGAAACTGGAGCAAAACATAAGGATGTGAAAAATATAAAATAAATAAATACATTAAATCTGAGAATGAATTGTAATCAGCTGACTCATTTATTTTAAGGAATTTAATAAAAAAAATTTTTTAGATAAAATAATCAACATTCAAATAAAAACCAAGTTGTATGGAAATTTGCACATAAGGCAAATTTATAATGATATATTTATACTTGCATTTTTTCCTAGATGACTAACAATGAGCTATGAAACTTTCTCGAGGTAAATATAATGTTACGTTTCAAAGCAATTTCATAGATGTTTTTCTTTGGTTGAAACAAAGATTGAGATGATTAAACATTTCAGTTAGTTGACTGATGTTTGCATTTCTTTCATGCTTTATGAGTAAACAGGAAAAAGTTGTAGCTTTCTGTTATGCCACATTAACGAACATCAAAAAAGAATTTATTTGAATTCTGTGATAAAAACGACTTTGAACTTGCAAGCTAAGCTTTTTCAAGCTGTTTCATGACAATAGTAACAAAAGCACAAACTTTATTGCGATAATGTCATACAAGCTACAAATAATATTTCTGAAGTCTTGTTCATGTATAAACAGAAAACAGACTAAAGAAGTAATCTTAAGACTTAAATAGTTTTTAAAATGAAATTTTGTTTAAGAATTTATATTGATTTAATTAAATGAACATTCATTATAGCCATGAAATAAATACTGGTGATGCTTGTTCTACCTGGGTCTGAGTTAGCGGCTACTGTGGTTCCTCCTGGGGCAAAAGGATCATTGGCTGCTGCTGGTCCATCTCTCTGAAAGGAAAAGGGGGAATTCAGACAAAATGTATACAGTTATTTTAAATCATGCTAATAAAACACTGTATAACTGCAATCTTAATAACGTGGGACCATTCAGAATCTCACTTTAGAGTATGTACCACCAAGAATTAGGTATAAAAAGTGATTCAAAGTGCATTTAACAGAATTTAATGGCACTTTTGTAAAAATAAAATCTTACAAATACAATCAAGGATGACAGAAGCTATAAAGTAACAACACATCTGAAAGAGATTTCAAAAAGATTTTAGCTCTGCAGCACTCACTGTAGGAATATCTGATCCTCCAAATGGGTCGTGTCCTGTCCCAGTCGAGCTGAAGGGATCAGAGTTTCCCAGGGCATCCATTTTGGATCCGAACGGATCAGTGTCTTGGATGCTACCACTACTGGAAGCAAACGGATCTGGAGTGACAGCATTACTGGTCCTGGATGTGAATGGATCAGGCTCTTTTGGGTCTGTGGTGGCATTGAATGGATCGGAGGAACCAAAAGGGTCTCCAGAGGGGAAACCACCGGAGGACTGCTTGAAGAAGTTGTCTGCTGCAAATGGGTCTGTGCCTTTAAAAGGATCCCCACCGAAAGGATCTAAAAAAAGCAAAAGCAGCAAAATTAATTTGTGCTGTGAACGGATATTTTGAAAGCACATTGTATGACAGCTGTCTACGGCTTACCTGAAATGTCAACTTTTGAGAAAGGGTCTCCAGTGAATGGATCGCCTGGAAAAATTGGAAAGGTGCAAAAAAAGGTTTTATTTGCCTATCAGTCAGTTGCCTGTTGCTTTTACTCAAAGCTAATTATTTTACACTTAATACAAAGGCAATCTAGGGCTGAATGATTTATTTTTACTTTGAGTGCATATCTTACCATCAGTGAAGGGGTCTGAATGGAAGAAGTCAAGGCCAGGATCGCTGGGTGGGTTAGTAATAGGCTGAACAGCTTCCTTCTTCTCTGGTTCCACAGTTTCCGCCTAGACATTCACAAAATCCATTAACAAACTTTGATTAAGATTAAATTCTACCTATGCATATTCAGTCTATAGCAAAATGCTCTTGATCAGAACGGTCAATATGACCACTCCAAAAATAACTGAAAGCGTTAACATGAAGGAAAAATAGAGAATTCATATCGATTAATATTTAATTTAAAATAACAATATTAATGGAAATGATCAGCACTTATGATCATCAACCTTTGGGGTGCTGGTGGTAGGCAGCTCCTCTGCTTTGTCCTTCTCTTCCTCTACCTCGGGCTCTGGGTTAGCTTGTGTTGTGCTTTCCTGAAAACAGAGTGGCATAAAAAGGCATAATGTGATGTAATGCAAGAGTGACATTATAAATGGTGTACAATAAGAAGAGGTGGTTTCTGACCATGTTCCCTTGAGGCCAGGCCAAATTAGTGGGGCTGGCAGTGGATATCCCACTGTTGTAAAGGTCAGCGCTGTAAAAGTCAGCTTTAGGCTCTTGCTCCTCTGTGCTGGTGGACGGCTCCTCTGCCTCCAACCCGGGCTGCTCCTCTGTGACTCTGAGCTCCTGCGGCTCATCCACAGATGAGTGCTCCTCTTCATCCTGAATTTTGTCCTCTTTAGGTTTCTCAAGCGGCAGTGCTGTGGGTTGAGGCCACTGGAGTTGCTCGGGTTGCTCAGAAGAGGGTGCTGTTCCGTTGACGATCACTGGCTCCTCCAGGACTTTCCATGTAAGCCGTGCAGTTACCTCTCTCTCCTCTGTTTTAAGCTCAGTCAATCGCTTCTGTTCCTACAATAAACCCCATATAGTATGTGATATTTCAAGAAAGAATCAAGTAGTTTGTAATCACAAATGGAACTAAAGATCATATGACAAATGGTTTGGAGAATATAGAATGGAAAACAATTATAATCCATCTTCATCTCAGATTTAAACCTTTTTGGGCTACCCCAATAATAACAACAATAATATCATCATCCATTTTATTATTTATCAAGCATTTATTTATTGAACTGCCATCAAAAAAGGAAACATTTTTGTATCTCTGGTAAAAAAATCCTGTAAAAATGGCTTTATAAGGAGAAAAACGCAAGGTATAATGTGTATTATATACGTGTATTCCACAATAAAAAGAAGACTTCAGGAACAGTTGATGCAGGTAAGACAGAAACATAAAAAGCTAACTAACCTGAGCAATCTGTGCGTGGGATTCTTTAACAGCATCCTCAAGGGGACAGAGTTGAGCACGGGCAGACTGCACTTTCTCTCCCAGCTGACGCGTCTCCTCTTGCAACTGGAGCAGTTCTTCTCGGGCTCTGGTCAGTTCCTCTTCATAGTCACCGATTCTCTGCTCCTGCTCGCAGTGCTCCACCTGCAGTGACTGGATCTGAACACATATAACACACGACGAGACGGGTGGAAAGAGAGGGGAAAAAAAAAAAAAGAGCAGAAAGCAGAATAAAACATCCGGGGTCAGTATAATATTAAAGGAACACAGGTGAGAATGCATTTGGATTCATTCACATGCACTACATGAAATAGTGTGTGAATACTGTGGGACTGTGTCTCCCTTTCTCTTTGACTTGTTTTCTCTGGTCACATACAAATCTGAATATGAAAATGTCATGCAAAACAGCATGTGAGATTAAGACTAGTACATCCACAAAAAAAAAAAAAAAAAAACACGCAAAAGGTACCCAGTCATGTCATATTTCGAGTGGATTTTTAAAATCAGAGCACACTCTTTGGGTTGATATCATCTACAATATACACAGGCTTCATTTCTCTCTCATACCAGTTGGTTTTCCTGGCTGCATTGTTGCTGTATGAGTCCGAGCTGCTCCTCTAGAGAGCGTTTCTGCTCATCCAGCCTCTCCAGCTTCTCCTGCACCTCCTGTCGCTCCGCCTGCAGGCGGCTCAGCTCCTCCGAGCCCTTCTGAACCTCCTCCTGCAGATCCTGTAAGAGAGAGCGTTTGTGTTGAGAGGTCTTTCAACACACCTTTAATGGTCTAATAATAAACAGGACAAGAGTGCAGAGAGCTATTAAAATGAAGGTAAAAAGCACTAGGGGGCAAGAAGATACTGAGATGGTGTGTAAACCAGTCAGCGGCAAACAGAAATGAAATCAGATAGATTGCAGTTATGTGCTCGAAAGTAACACAATGGCTTCACTGATAGAATCAGCTCATCCTTAAACAAAGAAACGACACCTTAGCTTTTACACAGCACATCAGCTTTTACTTCTCAACAGCTGTTCCCTCACAGACGTGAAACGAACATTATGCAAAGAACAAATTGAATTATGATCCTTGTAAAATCTGAAAGGAAAAGAAAGAAGCAGGCAACTGAATAATCCAAACAATGAAAACTCGAATGTTAGCCTTGGCGTAGCCAGACCTTTGACCATCAGTTATGACCCTGTCCAGAATGGCGCACTTAAAGTGGACTTGTGGTTTCAAGGCCTTCGCTTTCGTGTGCCCATGAAATTAACAAGACCACAGAATGTCCCGCTGGACATTGTGTGATTTGTCTTCACGGCCACCGTGCAGCAGACAATAACGCCGACTTCAGAGCTGAATTTTACCCAACAGCCCATGAGGGAAAGTGTAGACGCGTAGGAGGACTGTAAGTCTGGAGAAGGGCCATAAAGTCTGGTCCACACAGCAGATTATTCTGGCCAAGAGCTGCCCACACTTAAAACAGGAAGAGAATGTCTGAACTACGGATCTCAACGATTAATTGTAGATGCAAGAGATGCAATCGATTAACGCTATCATGGTCGATTAATCAATTTAATTTTGGGTGCGTGTGGCTCACGCATAAAACACGCGCAGACAGCTGTGAGTGACCTTAAAGAGGCTGAATCTTTCACGAAAACAATTTAATAATGTACAAACTACACTTTTAATATGATCCAAATTGATGTAGTAATAAGTCACGTTTTATTATCACCTACGACGTATTCATTTGTGGCTACTGACCATTTTTCATTAACTTTTCCAGAAAAAAAACATGATTTAACTTAAACGTGGGAACAAACGAATTATCTTTAATTCCCCCGCATTTACATTATGTGAAAACAATGATTAAAAATGAACAAAAATAAAATTAACCTGCGAATCTAGAGGGTGAGACAGCCAGGATTTGGTGTGTGGGGGGAATCAAATATTAAATTCTTAATCATAAAAAACAGAAGTTAAATCCTTTAACGAGGTGCACTCAGCGGTCTTCCGCGGTGGGATCTGAAACAGCGCAAAGTATAATGATCCCACGCGAAACTACAGCATGCTAATCATCATAATCACATCTTCATTTTAATATCCTAGCCTTTTATTGAGCATAAAAAACCCTTTCATTTTGGTAAGAAAGCTGACATTTCTGCATGTCCCTGCAATAGATGCTCAGATGCATTTTGCAGTATTAAGGTTAACGATTAATCGATTAATTGATCGCTAAAAAGATCGATTGTGGAAATTGTTGAAAATGGACATCCCTAGTCTGAACATGTTAGGCAACCAACAAATTAGTTCTGATTTTGCCCTATTTAGGGGCGGTTTTATTTAAGATAGTAAACCATAGTAAAAGACTAAAAAAAAACAAAAACGTTTAGAGGTTACGTATACTTATTATAGTAATAACAGTAAATTATGCATGATTACATGCAACTAACATAAACCAAACCCTAATCCTAACCCTAACTATATAAATGTTATTAATACAGTTTACTCCGTACTTAATTATATAATTAACTGTAAAAAGGACAACAAAGTGTAACCAAATAACAATAATAATTTAATATAACAGACATATCTGAGAATATAAAGTAAAACAAGCAAATAATAAAAGTATTCATATACACAACTAGGCTTTTGTAACAACATTTCTTGTTAAGAGATTTTGTTATAGAATCGTCAAGACATTTATACATTTCTTCACCATCACTGATTGGTAGTGTAAGTGTAGTATGCAAGTGGCATTTTAAATTTTACACATTTTACAAAATTAGCAGTCCTTATTTAAGTCACATACAAAAATATAGACCCAGTCATACAAACGAAAAGTTTATTTGCTATTTTTGTGTGCAGGATCTCTAACATATATAGTAATCTGTAAAAACTACAATGAAAATCCAGAATATCTAACAATACATAAACAAAGGTTAGATATTGACCACTAAGAAAAAAGCTAATAAATGTGTCAAATATAAGAGAATCAAACGCGAAAGGAAACAAAAGAACAGGGGCTACAATGATGAAAAAAGACAACCGCTTCATTTCCTATTCACCTTGCGGTGCTGCGAGAACGCTGGCCGACTGTGACTGAGTGGGTCCTAAAAATAACAGGTCTACAGCAGCAAAACCCGAATAACCACTCACGGTAAAGATGGAAACCTTCACACGTCTACCGCACAAACGTCTCCTCAACCAATCAGAAGCAGCGCTGGGAGCCGACAGCCCCCGAAATAGAATCTATTCATCTCAGGGTTTAAACACAGCAGAGGCTCAAACTAAAACTCAACACACATTCTTATTTAATTATTCAGCGCCTGGAGCTGCCTACCAGCACTAAGTGTTTCAAGGTTAATCTATTAAGAGCCTAAACAAATATTGATTACATTCATAATTTGTGAGAGGCCCTTGCCTCTAATAGCTTACAAAATAGATTTTTAATTCTCTTAACGTTGCACTTTTGCACAGGTGAGATCGTTAAGCTGTACTTATTTTCTTTGAGAGGATAACTTATAGGTCATATGGATTGTTTCGGTTTAATGTACATCAGCTTATTAAGAGAAAGACCATTAATTATGCTATTCATACAGGTAAGAGATCACAGGTGTCATGGGCACATTTTCAGATTCAAAAAAAGAAAAGAAAACAGGAAATCAGCATGATAAGTGACAGGAAAGGAGAACCCTAGAGAGTGGGACCAGCTGTGCTATCAGTATGCCATCTAATATCCATATGCACATACACACACATCAGGCTTCTCTTCCTGCACGATTACATGAACACACAAACACACTATTGTTTTTCTGTCTCATTAGGCGCCATCTGTCAATATTACATTTTAGGACTAGTGTTGGCATGCTTCATGTTTTTAAATACATGACCACATATTAAAAGACTAACATGAACACCTCTGAATCTGTACCTGGCAACTAGAGAATCTTCCAGTCTACAAAACAGCTAATTTTCAGCTACACACACACAAAATTAAATTATCACAGTTGGAGAGAGCGAGTGAGAGGGAAGGAGGGAGCTCAGATCACGATGGAAATGAAAAACACAAAATGTATGAGTCAGAAAGCCAGTGCAGATACAGTATAGAAATTCTTTTGATTCTGCTGACAGGCAGTGAGAAGAGAACCGATCCACGATGAGCAGAGTGAACAGACAGATGATAGGAAGGACAAAATAGACAGACAGGAAGGTAGCCTTTAGAAAACAGCTGGCTTCTGTTCTCCATTATTGATCCAATAAGTGGCCAGTAAACTCTAGACATTATGATGTACGAAACAGTCAATATACTGAAGGGAAAACTTTTAGCTGCCTTTAACAACTAATATACAATTATAAAAAAAAAAAAGACAAGTAATATAACAAATGAATCAATATAAAAAAATAACAGAAATATTAGCTGCCTTTAAACAACTAATACGTAAAAGAATCAAAATAAAAATGACAATACAACAAATACATTTAAAAAGAAATATTAGCTAAATATGAATAAATATTAGCAGTTAAAAAAAATACACACACACACACACATATATATATCAACATAAAAAAAAACAACATAAACCTAACATAGCTTAACAACTCACATTGTACTGAAAGATGATTTTATGTTATGCATGCACATCTGAATGTCTCTGTCAGGATCACCAGCCAAATAATAAATAGAAAATGTATTTCTGTTCAAATTTAAAATCACTCATACCTGGACTTCACTGTTCCTCTGTCGTATAGTTTCCTCCCTCTCTTTGATGTCCTGTTCCACCACGCTCTTCTCCCTGAAAGACCAGCACAGACATGAGTATTTAATCACGGTGGCGACGGCGGGTACAGACAGCCAGCCGCCTGGAACAGGATGGACAGCATCCCCCTCCAGCACCATCTCTGCATCTGCTACTGGAGCTTGTATGTGGGAGAGAAGAGAGAGGCTGCCCGTGGCGGAGTGTGTCAGAGCTGCACATGAGCAGATTGTTTTCTGAACGTCAGGGAGAATGGGAGGAGGGAAGCATGGAGAAAGAAAGAGAGATGGGGGATGTGGGGCTGGAATACATTAAAGGTGTTTCCACTCATCACATCATCTGCATCTTCACCTTCAGGTCATACAGGTTAGAAAACAAATATATTATAACTATAAACATTTTCTGGATGCTAGCGATAGACCAATAACATTAAACGTCTGATGTATAGCTAGAGTTTCTAAGATTTAATCATTTTTAAATTGTAATTTATTCCTGAGATGGCAAAGAAGAATTTCCAGCAGCCATTACTCTAGTCTTCAGTGTCACATGATCATTCAGAAACCATGCTCAAGAAACACAGTGTGTGTGTGTGTGTGTGTGTGTGTGTATCTATATTTATACTCGTGTCTATATGTCTGTCTATATATATATATATATGCTGTCAAACGATTAATCAAGGTAAATTGCTTCCAAAATAAGTTTTTCTTTACATAATAAGTATGTGTACCATGTATATTTATTATGCACATACAAATACAAACACATATTTAAGAGAAATATATTATGTTTCTATATTATATATTTATGTATATAAAAGAAAAAAAATCTAGGGATGTAAATATATAAATGCATATACATGTAAATATTTTTAAGATAAATACACTGTATGTGTGTGTATTAAATATATAAATATATATATATACACACACACATTTAATATTATATATAGATATTCTAGAGCATTAAAAAATTACTGTGTTGCTATGTGGTCGCTTAGCACAAATCTGATGCTTAAAAATGGAGAGGAAGAATAAACAGTCAAGCTATATAGATAATCAGGCTGGGAGTCAGAGTACAATGTTGATTTTTGATGGTCCTCATCTTTTAACATTCTAATCATTCACCTTTTGGCTATTAGTCCAGATTTCAACTACTGCGCCACACCATCAATGCATAATGTGGGAAACAAATCACTTTGTTTAACGAATTTGCATCAGCACGCATCATCTTAAAGTGCTGCTCTAGTGTGAAAGCATATTTATTGTAGTCAAAGTGTGAAAAGTCACATTTTCTAGAAAATAACGCCTAAAATAGGTTTGTGATGATGCTGGAATGTTTCTTTATGTGTGGAATCTCTCTTCGGTTATGAGGCTAGCGAGCTGGCAAGAGCAAATCTGAAAGATTAGAAAAAGAAAACCTTAAAAAAAACAGTTGAATAACAAACCTTTCTCAAAAAGACTCTCCTAGTTTCGTCTGAACTGTATTAAGCTACGACTCAACATTTCCTCTCAGATTCTGACACAGAGTTAATGCTACAGTCTTCCCAGCAACAGAGGGAAACTCACAAGGATCTGACCATGAGTCAAACACACACACACGCAGTGAGTCAGAGACTCCCAGGAGAGAGAGAGAGAGAGAGAGGAGGAGAAAACAAGAAAACAGAAAGACTAAAACGGGATGTATAAATAATACAGAGCACAAACGAGAGTTTGCCAACAACTAAATCCAACTGGCTCCTGAGCAGCCCAAATCAGCCAAAACAACAATCGTCCATACAGCCTATAATTAATTTTCTTTCTTTCTAACAAAGAGGGCATGGCTTGTTCTTACCTGTCACCTGAGGTCGCCCGTTGCCGTGGAGATTTAAGGCAATCCCTAACTGCACGCATCATTTTAGCAATATACAACAGCCCATCGTTCACAATCTTTCTGTTTTCTATCCTTTCTGCCCATCTTTTTCTGCTCTCTCCATTTCAGGCAGACTCATTTCTTCTCACTTGCTCTTTATCTTGCACTCTTTCCATAAAGGAGGAAGTGAGAAGTGCTAGAACTGCTGTAAGAGTGAGTGTGCCGTGGAGCTGACAGGTGACTGTATCTGTTTTTGCTCAAACTCTGTAAACCAGAGATGGAGGGAAAACCAGAGGTGGGGGCATCTTCCTCTTTCTGTGTTTGTGTAAATGAGAGCTCCACCTCTCTTCTGTTGGGTTGTGACTCCCATCACAAGGAGTGTTAACTTCTCTGGAGAATTATTGCTTACAGGAAGTGATTTAAGGGTTTGTATATGCCACCCACACACATGTTGCATTCAGTATCATTACTTTTCTCATCAGTCCTACAAATATTTCATTAGAAATGATCAGTTTAACCAAGACTGATTTACTCCCTTCCAAACCCATTCAAATTAAATTTATGTAAAAAAAAATAAATAAATAAAATAAAATAAATAAAATTAATTTATATTACTTCTGTTTATTCACCAAGCTTTCTGGAGCCAAACAATAAATACTGCATAAGGAACAGACCATATTTTGTTGTATGATTTGTGAACGATTACACATGCATCAACTGAATCAGTTTAGAGATGGATCGATCAGTGAATAATGATTTGAAATACTGCCAGTTCCTGACACAATCAGTGGAATATGGCTACAAACATGGAACATTGCATAATAATTGCTGTTAATTAAAAAAATTTAATAAAAATGTAATTCATTTAAATCAAGCTAAAATAAAATAAATGCTTGCTTGGCAACTAACGGATTAAATAAGATTAAAATAAATACGTTTAAGCTAAAACACCTAATAGACATTATTAAGTAATTTTTCTAAATACTGTCTGCGAGTAAAGAATCTAATTCAGCTTGAGACGGCCTTGCTCATTAAGATGACAGAGCGAAGACCATTAAGTAATGAGATACTCATTAAAGAAAGCATTCATCAGTTGAAGTGCATCTATCATGACCTGATGACAGATTTGGGTGCACTGACACACTGAGATTACGGTCAGACCCATACTTCTGTTTTTGTAGTTTCATAATCTTCTGTGCAGCTGTGTGAAAGCATTGTGTGGAAAATACAAATACACACTAAATTAAAACAGATGGCCAGATGGTTTAAGAAAAAAAAAAAAAAAAAAAAAAGAAACGGAGAGTATTGTGTGCTAAATATATTATGAATAAGAAAGACAGATAGAACAACAATGCAGTGATCACCCATAATTAACTACATGTATGAATATCGCTGGGCCTCCAAGACATATATTAAGTTGGGGGCTGAGATTTTAGACTAGCTACCTTGTGGATATGTGGGGAGAGGAAAGGTAAGATCGGTAACTCACTTTTGTAGGTCCATGATTTCATTAGTGAGCGAGTCCAGCTCTTTAATTGCAGAGAAATCAGCAGCTTGTACTGTCACAGCATTGCTCTGTTAGAACAAAAAGAAAATAAATATCAATAAAAAAGGAAGAAATAAGTCAACCATAATTTATATTAAATTTCATTAATGTAACATACACTCTTATTCAAATGCTTTTCTTTTTAAAGAACTTGTATACTTTTACTCAGCAAGGAGGATACATTAAACCGATTAAAAGTGATATCAAAGAAATGTATAATATTACTAAAGTTGTTATTTTAAGCTTTCAATTCATCTAAAAATCCTTGATAAGATGGATAAGATGACACAATCTCAAAGGATTCAAGAATTGGTAAAAAAAAATAAATAAGGAACAGCAACAACAAAATCCAAGAATCTTTCATTTCTTCACACTCTATAGTTCAACTAGCAGTATACCTGTCGTGCCAGTCTATCAGAAGGTGGGATCATTTCTGAAGAGAGTGTTTGGGGTGGGTCTACTCCCATTGACAGCTTCTGATTGATTAGATATAGAGCTAATGCAAACTGATCTCGGCTCAGCTTCCCGATGTCTCCTATATCACAAAGCTCCCTGCAGAAACAGGCACAAAACAAGTCAGCTTTAGTAACAATCCAATACAAATCCATACGGTTTTAATGTTTAGAAGATTAGGTCTAATCAGTTCTGCATGAGAATTTATTGAACATTAAACCAATAACAGAAATGTAAATCCAAGCAATGGCATCTCACCAAATGCGGGCCAAAGTGGCAGATGGCAAACCAGTCTTTAGAAATATATCTCGGACCTCAGCACCAGACACCAAGCCATCCATGTCACTGTCTGTCTTGGTGAATAAGTCATCATATTTGGCTTTATCTGCTGGAGATACCACCCACTGCACGCATACAAACACACAGATGGTTTGTTAATGAACCTCTGGGAAATTTTCAAAATAAGTATCATTCATAACATCTAAATAAACAATACGTTGGCGGTATAAAGCCAAGCGAACCCAGTCAGTATGTCACCTGTGGTGGTGTAGGTTTTGCTGGCAGTGTTTTAGATGCGGACTGAGCGGAGCCTCTCTCTTTATGCTTTGCTGGTGATGGTAGGAGGGGCATCACAGGAGGCGTGGCTATTTTATTCCGTTTTGATGGTGGAATCAGAGCGGCAGGCAGAGACATGGGGACCGGCTCGGATTCCAGGGCTCTGTATACCAAATGCATGGCCTAAAACACACAGAATGTATTCATTACAAACACTGGATGAGCTAGTCTGCAAGTACAAAATCAGAACAGGGAGTTTAAAAGGAAAAGTGTTTCACAAAAATATTTATTGCATCAAATATCTGAATTTATGGCATTTTCATGAAAGCCTGAACTACGTAAATATATCCTTAAAGATATAGACTCTCTTCAATAAAAATACGAATAAGCCATTTAGACATAACTGGTAAAACAAGTCATGCTTTCCTTTATAATTGCAGAACCAAACAGAAACAGAGGAACAGTCACAACAGCGTTAGTTGCAGCTTAGACTTATTTAGACTGGCTTTATGCCAGAGTCATTATTGTTAACTATAACAAGTATTAAAGATAGAGATAAAATATAATTATAAATATTGAGATAAAATATAAATATTATCATTTAATAAAAAAAGGTAAAGGAAAATTAAAAATGTTGCCCTGGCAGCAAAGCTAACTGTGGTATATCTAAACTAATACAAAAATTAATACTAAAATAAAATAAAAAAACATGCAACATTCTCAAAACGTAAAGAAATATATATTTCAAAATTTTAAATATATAAATAAGAGCTTATTTAAATATAAATAATATTATAATAGTATTTAAATAATACTAAAACAATGCTTTAAATCTAAACAAATTATGTTTGACTTCACAGAACTCACCACAGCAAACTCATCTCTGTCCAGCATGCCATCTCTGTCAATGTCACTGAGCTCCCAAACCTATAATGGCATTAGATTTTAATACAGTTTCAAGTGAGACTGACAGTTTAGATCAAATTTAGTTGTTTTTGACTTTTAAAAATCCTCAATATTGTCAAAATATGTCTCAAGAGCGCTGCCTGGTGGTTAGGCCTAAAAATGCATCTTTATATAAAAGACCAGCTAAAAAAGCATCTCTCCACAGTCCACACCCTTCATTGCAGTCATTATAAACCTGCCTCGTCTTACCCTGCCAAGAACGTCCACCGGGAGTTTGGAATTGAGGAGCACTGGTTTGACCTTATCGCCCGTGAGCATGCCGCCCACAGGAGAGAGGCTTTCGAAGATGGTATCGAATTTCAGCTTGTCCTCCGCCTATATATGACATGCAAAACACAAATATTCATGAATGAGCAATCAGGCAACTGGTGCGTTGAACTGAAGGTCAACCTAATTATTGACTAATTCTAATGACAACATTTATTAACTTGATTCCAAAAATCTGTTGGTGATCTGACCTTGACAACCCATGGGCTGTCCGTGGGCACAGGGCCAAACTGAAGAGGACTGCTAGTGTCATGCTAAACAGGAAACAGGAACAGCCATTAACTCACAAGAGACATAAAGCCGTTTCCACCACGTAAACAAATAAAAATCACAAACTCAGCAGCTTTTAAGTCATTGGTTATTATGTTGTGAGGGAAGCGTGATGTCATTTTCCTGATCTGGTGAAGAGGAAGAGGAAGTTAAGGTCTGACTTACAAACTTTGGGGGAGGGACAGCAGTATTTAAGCTCTTAAGAGACACTTCAAGTCCATTCTGAGCACACGCCACCAAACGAAGGGCGACAAAAAATTGCTGAGAAGCGACAAACAGACGAATACAGTTGAGAACATGTCGCGCAAACTATTTTTATTTACCTTAATATTAATGGTTTTCAAAATACCTGCTTGTTTAGTGAGCCTTTGCGTTCTGAATCTGATAAGTCCCATATCTGTGGAACAAAGAAGAAAATTTGATAGAAGCATAAACAAAAATTCTCCCACAGTAACACAACAAACTGTAGACAATCAGTATAGAAATATAAAGAAGCTCAGTAAATTACACCATCTATCCTTTTCTATTTAAAGTCATCTTGATGTTTCCAGCACGCATCAATCAATTCACTGATTGGCATTTCCCACACTGCTCTACTGAAGGCACGCTAACTGATGTTACCTTGCCAAGGATCAGGTCAGTAAGGCCAGATCTCTTTAAAAATAAGGCCGCATCAGCTGCTCCTATAAGCCCACTGCCGGACGGATCTACCTGTGGAGGAAAAAAGCATACACCATAAAAATTATTACATCTGGTCTGTAAGGTTTTTTTTTCCATCCAAGCACAACAAGGCTGCATTTATTTGATCAAAAATACAGTAAAAACTGTAATTTTATGATAGCTTATGATATGATATCTCCTTACTTAACTCTGCCCCACACTGACTCCTTTGCCCCCCCATACACTCCCCCCATAACCATTGCACTATTTATATTTTGCACACTTTAATATTGCACATAATCATTGCACTACACTGTTTACATTTTACACATTTAATATTGCACTACACTGTACATACCCACTAAATCCACATATACTTTGCAGTTTGCACATACCACACTGTAAATGTACGATTATACATTTTTATACATATGTCGATATGTCTGATACAGTAAATAACAACCTGTAAATAATGTTCATATCTACTGCATATTCATAACTACTACAGCAACCTGTACATTGTTCATCTATTTGCTATTTCTGATTATAGTTAATACAAACTGTATATTATGTTCATATCACTATATATCCACCTTTAAATATTATCCAGCCTCTGCTTGTACATATCTTCTATAGGCGCACTTATAACTTATACCTGTATCCTGCACTTGCTGGTTAGACCTAAACTGCATTTCGTTGCCTTGTACTTTTACATGTATAAGGACAATAAAGTTGAATCTAATCTAATCTAATTTAATATTTAGAATTTAAAATAAATTTTCTATTGGAATATATTGCAAAATGTAATTTATTCCTGTGACGCAAAGATAAATCTTTGGCAGCAATTACGTCAGTCTTTATTGTCAATTAAATATTATGTTCATTTGATGATAAAGAAAAAATTCTTATTATTTATTAATGCTAATAATACTATTTTTGTAAAACCTTGATTTTTTGTTCTTTGAAGGCTAGAAAGTTCAAAAGAACAGCATTTATTATTTATTTTAAATTAAAATGTGTAATATTATACTCATTTTACTGCCACTTTTGATCACTTTAACCTACTCTTGCTTAATGAAATAATTTATGTTAATAGCTAATAAATATTACAGTCAAATGTGACAACAGGTTTTTGCTTCATAACTATAGAATGACACACTATGGTGTTTTTAGTAACAGGGTGTATAAATAAAGTCATAATTCACATTTATTTATTATACTCCAAACGACTTATCAATCAAGTATGCAAATCACATCTAACAAGAACAAGTAAAGGTAAATAGTGTTTAAGACACTTTAAGAGCACTTAAGGTATATTGCACAGTATATAGATTAAATTAACAACCGACAAATCAGTCAGGACCAATGCAATACACAAATGCTTATCTGTTTCTGAAGAGATACACTTGAATGAGAAACCAGCAGCAAAAGATTTTTAAACCACATGCTAGTTCAAACAAGCTGCTTCACTCACCATGTTCTGTTCGGTTTGCAAAAGTCATCACTAATTCATAACGGCATCCTCTTACTGAAAGAAAGACACTTACGGGAGGCAGAAGCCTCAGAGTGCTTTTAGCTCAAACTGACAGTGCGGTGAGGTTTATGTTTCTATTCTTCTGCCAAGTGCTCTATAACGCCAAAGCTAAACATAACACAGAAAAAGCTGATTAAATGCTTACCTGTCGATAGTATTTCTCATAGACAGGATTCCCACTCGAAAGCTGCAAAACAAAACTAGATTGCAATTATTCCAAAGACATTGTTCAATTTCTCTAAAACAAGTCAATCTGATAAAACCAGGACATAAATAAGCCAATTAAACAGCACATTCTTCTAAACGGTTAACTTTCTTGGCAGCATTGATACATTCAGACCTCTGAAAAGGAAACGTTAAAGCCATCTGGCAACCAGGTGAAGATTCATAAACAATCTCAGAATGACTTCGAGAACTCACACACCTTTGAGTATTCAGTGATGTTGATTATACACCCATTTGCACATAAACGGAGGCTTTCTTAAGTCGCCTGCCATTCCCAGCACAATTCAAACACTGTGCTTTTGTTAAGTTGGGATGCACACAAAAGTCGGGCAGAGTAACACATTTGCAAAGCTGACAGCAAGCCAAACCATCGGCATCGGGTTTAGCCACGGCCAAAAGGCGAATTTATAACATAAAGAGGGATCAAGTAAAAACAGACGCATTACGGAGACCAAATCATGATTGTTAAATGGTGTTTTTAGTAAACGTCAACCCTACTGCCAGTCAAAAGCTATTAGGAGATCATATGATCTTACATATCGGACATCTGCATCGCCATGATGCATGAGCTTTTCTGGACATGTTAGATTAAGTTCTGCCAGATCCCAACTGTTTTTTGAGCTCTGTCGGTCTCCCATCAGGTGGTTACTGGTGCATGCTAATGTCATGCTGGCACACAATATTCAGCGCAGTGCCACCAAACATTTCCTTGCCCTGCTGAGAAAGGAGTAGGAGTTTTTGTTGTGCTTCTTTAAAAAAACGAAACCAAAAAAAAACCCCACTTTGGCCTTTCAGGCTGTTCTGATTCCAACTCATTTCCTGAAACTTATTCTGGCATGTTCTACTTACAATTACCACGCTCATACAAAGCAAAGGCTTAGTGAACCATGATTAAACACACAACAAAAAATACCATCAACTAAATCTACAAAACTCTCTTGGCATCCGAATCTGTTTTAAGGTCATGCTGTCTTTAATACTGCAAAGTCAACACAGAAGCTGAATAAAAATATTACAAAAAGATGCATTTACAAAAATGCAGAAATAATGGGGTGGAATTAAATATAAAAATACGAAACATTAAATGATTCACAGATTTTTTGGATTATGTCATTTTAAAAAAATAAATAAATTAAAAAATAATAATAATATATATATATATATATATGAATTAAATATATTAAAATGTAATATAATAAAAATATATATATAATATATTAAAATGAATTATGAATTATGAAACTAACATTCTAAAAAACAACATTTTCAATATAATTATGGTGACTCACTGGATCATTTCATGGTTGTCTTTTGCCTAAAAACCCTATGATCTTGGAATCATAGAAAGCAGAAGAAACCAAAGACA
>JAUMHP010000294.1:1410114-1427528 GCA_032361065.1 Enteromius trimaculatus
TGGATCATTTCATGGTTGTCTTTTGCCTAAAAACCCTATGATCTTGGAATCATAGAAAGCAGAAGAAACCAAAGACATATCAGACATGTCTCTTGCTCTGTCTAAAGTCTTCTTGATGAGGTAATGCTGCAATGCATATTTCATGCATGTGTGCCTTGCTTCTAAAACCGAGCACACCATCAGTCGCAATGTGGTCAACACTGCAACCATCCTTGCCATTAGAGAAATGTTATTCTTAAAGCAATAAAAAAAAGCAAACTAAAACTAGGAACATTTTAGACCATCAGTCTAATCAATGCATGGATCCCTCTAGACTATTAAAACGGCTATAAGTGACTCTATGAATGCAATGCATATGCTGCCAGAGACCTTTCTTACAGAAGAGTACAAGTGTCACTAAAGCTATTTCATTAATATTTCATGATACACAAAAACCACACCGGAAATAAGTTCACACATATCTGGCTTGAGATTTCTGACTCTAAGTATTATTTAGTCTATTATTTTTCCCGACTGTAACCCTTTTGAAGGTTAATGATCTATTTAGCCAGCTAGCGAGTGTTAAGATGCTAGCTGGCTAATTAGTTTCTAGACTCTAGATAAGAGGCAAAAAGTTGCTATGGATAAAATAACGAAGTCCACAAAAGTGTAAAATACACGATATGACTGCTAAACAATAGTACATGTCATGTTTGCCTAAATAACGACTAGTTCCTATTTATTAATACATGAAGAGAGAAAAAGCTAGCAGTGAAGCAAAACTTCCTGCTGCTTTTCAGTGCCTCTAGAAACACCGAAGATGGTTTATTGCACTAAAACACACCAGCAGTCAATGTTATATATAAGCAAAATACGTTTTTAATATTACAGCTTGAGTTATAGTGTCAGCAGTTGAAGAAGTATTCGTCGTTGCTTCTATGGTAAGTTTTCATATTGGCAAAGACACATTTCACCAGCACTTTCACACGTTCATAGCCGAGACGTAAAAATACAAGCGGATCTTATAAAGAACAGTAACTCTGGATGATCTCGTGACACGCAAAAGCTTAATAAATTAATAAACTTTCAACAGCTTAGTTCAACACTGACACACTAAGCTACGCCCTTACGCAAGTCCCTAAAAGAGATCACACTGAAACTTTTTCTCTGCCCAAGCAAATGGCTGAAAACAACTTTAAACAGCTGCGATCAGATAGCAGGGTGTGAACATTTTCCACACTAATCCGCCAAAATAAAGTTTAACGGATCTCACAGGCGTATGAAACGAGCTGGAGAGTGGATTGGAGAGCGCTGTATTTGTGTAGAAAGGGAGGTTACCTGAGTCAGGGAGAGACTGGCAGCCATAGTGTTTCTGTTCCCACTAGTTCATCCTGCGTTGCGATAGGCAATGGGCAATATAGGGATGCTACAAAACCTGGTACTGGATTACTCTGTGGATTGAGGATGAATAAAACCCGGCGCTGGAGTTCTCAGTCGATCTGTAGGCGGCGTGTAACGTGCGATGGCACTGCAAAACCAGGCACTGGAGTTCTCGGGGGATCAGAAGGATATACAAAACCTGGCGCGGTGGATGAGGACTGCGTCAATTGTTCAGTTTGTTGTGCTACATATGTGTCTGCTTAATTTGTACATTTTGTTGAAATTCTAAAGCTACTGTGTATTTAAAGATTTTTTTTTTTTCATTTAGAAATATTATTTTAACATTTTATAACATTAGGTGTTAGCTCTTTTTACAAAGTGGTTTATTTTCAACACCCACACAACGTATAATTTTACAGAACTACAGAACTATTTCAGTCCTAACCTAAAAGCAATACTCTGAGTCTACAAAGTCAAGAAGTGAACATGCAAGCTGTGAAATAAAGTGTATGCATTTATTATATTCTTAATATTATTGATTCATTTTAAAAGCGTAAAGTAATTCATTTGCAATAATTATTTTTGTTTCAAAAACTACAGTCAAGACACTTGGGTATATTACTCTTTTTGTAGTTTTATTATTGGACAACAACTTTCATACTAGAGCTTTTCTTCTCAATATGTCAAGGAACATCCTTCAAACACAAAAAGTACAAAATATATCTTTAAAAAAAAGTCACAATCTATTTTGCAGGGAGAAGTATCTGATTGAAGCAGTACAGCAGTGCAATATTCATAATGGCTGTGTAATCTCTGTTGGAGAGCACAAATGTTACTACAATCGCTATGGAACTTCCCTCGTAACGCCCTTGAAATCTCACAAGCTTTACATTTTTCCACACTCCACAGGCTCAGACTGGGCCTGATTACCACATTTGCCAAATTCAATAAATCAACAATTCAGTTAATGAAAAGAAACAATGCAAACACACTAGAGTTTTGTAGCTCCTAGAGAAATCAATGTTGATATTAATTCACTTTCCCCCCAAATATTCAGTCAGTCAGAATAGGAAATTCTTCAATTCAACTCTTGAGAAACCAGGCTAGTCACAATTCACTTGGTGAATATTTTATCAGCTTGTGAGATCCACAGTGTGTTTAGGAAAGTACATGACCAAGATTTTAACTGGGCCACTGAGAGACTGATATTAAGAGCGAGGAAAGGTTATGAATTTGAGGTTTGGGTTAAGATGAAACATGCAATAATGTGAGGACTCTCTCTCAAACCAACACACACGGACACAAAATTTTGTAAAGCCAAAATGCTGCAGATGAGATGACATCTATATGAACAACTTGGCATATTCTGTAACAGAAGTGAAATGGGAACAAAATGGCAGCGACAGTACCTCAAAATTGCTTCATATAATCCACAAAATAGATAACATCAATGTTTTTCGAGGTAATTATTCTAGTGTATTGTAGCTACCAGTTGATGACTGTCATGATTCAAGTTTCATGTCACAGAATTGCTTAGCAAACAGGATATCTGATATTTGTAAACATGAGCGATGAATTTTTATGGATCATGTCTCACACTACAGATGGGGGATGTGTGATTTTCATGTTGGCTGCCTTCAACCCTGCCCGACTGAAATGCTTGGGACTTTGCTTAACATCATGCAAATGAAAATTATGAAAAATCTATAAATAGGTTTGTAGTAGTGGAATGAGACAAAAAAATAAATCCTGCCAGAATTACCCGACACACAACAAAAAAGGAATGTCCAGCATTAGTCCAGTTCTCTGCCTTGCACCCCATTAGTCATGGGGCATTTCTTCACAAGTTCCTGTTGAAATCTACAACTCGTCTTTGAGTTTAGAGTCTGTTTCCTCTTCCTCCTCCTCTTCTTCTTCCTCTTCTTCCTCCTCCTCCTCCTCTTCTTCCTCTTCCTTTTCTTCCTCCTCTTCATCCTTTGCCTCCTCCTTTCTTGTCTTTTCCTCCTCCTCACGCTTCTTTCTCTCTTCCTCCTCTTGACCTTCCTTCATCTTCTTCTCAGCATCCTTAGAGCAACGTAAAATGAGGAAAATTAGACATTTCTATTTAGAACTACAATTAAGTGAAAAACGATTTAGAATGGAGGTATAATAATTGAAGAATCGTACCTTTGTGGCACCCCAAGTCTCATTGCCAACCTCTTCTGCCACCTTGGGGTCATTTGTGATGAGGAAGTTGTCAAAAATTGTGCCAGATTTTACCTAAAAACATGAAATACAAGTAAAGGTGGTACAGAATGTCAATAAACAGTATTAAAAATCTGAAAACTGTAATTGTGTTTGACACACAAATCAATTGCTACCTGCCACAGGTCCAGTCCAATCACTCCGATGCTATCGTATTTATAGATTTCGTTGTCAGCGGTGTACTCTGGGTTATCAATCTCAGGGTGCACCCATTTCCCCTTGTAAGCAGGATTGTCAATCTGACGGGGCTTCCACTCACCCTTGAAAAAGATTAAAAATGCAATTTTTGAAATAAAGCAGAAAACCCACCATTTGTTGTAAGAAAATAACAATTTAAGCATAATCTGCATCTTTTTCCAATATTAAAGCAGGTAAGAAAGGGAAATTCACGCTATTAATTTTCCAAATGCATGTTTTTGATCTTATTGTGAATGATTTATCCATGTAGCCTATGTGTTTGACACAACAAGGCCTCTCCAATTTCTCCTACATCCTTCCACCACTTTCACTTCTGTCACCATCCAATCAACAACCGATGGAACGAAGGCGCTGCCATACATTTTCGATAAACCATTTTACTTGTCTGTCACAAAAGATTCCATTACAGAACCACAACTGAAGAAACAATAGTACCTTGTATTCTGGATTGGTGACCATGGGCGGCTCCCACTCCCCATCCATCTCATCGTCCCAGTCATCAGGCTTCTTGGCATCAGGATCAGGGATGTTCTCAGATTTGTCCCAGTCCTACAAAAACACACAGACAAAGACAATGTTAGCAAGAAGATATAATTGGATACTATGTGTTAGAACAGCTGTTGTCCAGCGCATGCAGTAATTTACTTGGTGATCTATGCTTATTTACCCCAAACAGCAGCCTTAAGTTAATCTGTTTTATGACAAACATGAGGAAGAATCTGTTTGGCTTCTGTACCAACAACAAGGACACTGTCCATACCTCTGGTTTCTTATCATCAGGGTCATCGATCTTCTCTCTCTCGTCCCAGTCCTCAGGCTTTTTTGCTTCGGGATCTTTGATCTTTTTGGAAGGCAGGAAGTCCCAGTCTTCTTCCAAAGATCCAGACTCTGCCTTCTTATTATCAATCTTGACTTCATAAGTGTTGTCAGGATTGACAATTAAAGTGTACAGATGGGTGTATTCATCATCCTGGTTGGTAAAATACGATGGTAAGTATATGAGCTTGGAGGACTGGTGCCATGAAGCATTATGGAACCAAATGGAAATACATGAACATTGGGATTACCTTGCATCTAATGTCTTTGTTGATCAAATGATTTTTGCCTTTGTAATTGAAGATTGCATGTACTTTCTTGGTTCCAGGGCCACAGATGTCAGGACCTGGAGGAGATAAAACAAGTCATCTTGTGGGTCCATAAGAACAAAATGTTTAAAATGGTAATCAATGAAGTAGTTATTTAGAAACTCACCAAACATGATATTATATGTGGAGTCTCCATGCATATCTTCCTGTTTGAGGTCTGATGGGAAAAGTTTGATGTAGCCTCCACCACAGTCAATGCTCTGCTCGTGTTTTACAGTGAACTGGATCACAAGGGGCTGATCCTTGTTGCTGAAATCACCAAAGCGGGATGACAGCGCGTAGAAGTGAGCATCCTGACTTGTCTGAAGACCTGCAAGTTCACAGTGAGAATAACTTTTTAGTCATAACAATCCCTGAGGAAATCGTCTTATGAGTAGGACTATAACTGCTGATTGATTGTTTAGATAATTGGTGCATTTTTTGATTGATTCTTTTATTAATTTGAAAGAAACTTAAAAAAAAAAAAAAAGTTTTAAAAATGACAACAAATTATTTTGTTTATTAATCAAACAATCCAAAAAAATACAAATATAATCATTTTAAATAAAAAAAAAAAATCATTTAAAATGCATCATCTACATTATTTACATATTTTGATATTACACATTCTGCACTTTCCTTCAAATAACATAACAAAAACATATAAATGTTAAAAGATACAAAATAGGCAGAACACATTCAGGCGTATAAACACATCCAGTTATGTTAAACATAAATAGTTTGCTTACTGTTACCGCCCTCATAAAAAAAGTAAAAGTTAAAAATGTATTTATAATATTTTTTAAATATCAATAAATCAACATATTTGCTCCTTTTTTTTGAAAGGCTGTGTATTTGAATGTGAAAAATCTGCTTGAAGTAATGAAATACCTACAGTCTCACGTATATACTTTATTTACATGTTTAAAATTTTGATTTCACAAACAGTCTTTAAAGCATACTAAATTCGTCCACTTTAGCAAAGCAAACGTTGTAAAATGGTCCGTGCCAGGGTAACTTGGCCCTACAGTAGGTGAATTTGTAATGTTTTGAAACATAGTAAATATCAGATGCTGCTACATGCCTGCAGCTCTGTAGAGCAGAGGGAATGACATCACAGAGCGTAGCCCCTCCCCTGGCGTATTATTCAGAGCATACAATAATGCAAAACGGAGGAAGCCACAAATTCAAACAAACCGGTGTCAATTATCTGTCGCATGTAATAAGTAAAGCAACACTCACCCTTATCTTTCTCGGCATCGCCATAAAATTTGCCAGCAGAGAGCACAAACTTCCCGTAGTCGGATTTATGCTTGGATTCCACCCATCGGCTCCTCCAGGTGTCTGAAATGTGCATGTGTGACATGAATATAAAATTTAAAGCTTTATTACTAGCATGCATATATGCATAATTATCAGTAAGACCAGATTAAATCAAGGTCGTTTGCTCCGCTGACCATTATTTATCCATACTGCCTTGAATATTTGTTATAACACAATCACTCTTTTTAACCAACACTTAGATTTTAAATCATTATCTTTACTATTATTATTATTATTTTTATTATTATTGAATGAATACAACAAACCACTGCTGCCAAGCCATTAAAATGGCATATAGTGACCCCATCACATAGAAAATCAGGTCTATGGTGACTCCATCATATGCTCGAAGATGCCCAAAATAGCATAAATACAATTTAAAAAGCATAAAAACACAAATGCTTCAAACTTACCACCGTCTTCAAATTGCTCTCGGAAATAAACAGATGATTCTGCAGTTATTAAAGCGATGGACACGGCCATAAACAGTAGAGATAACGCTGTCATCTTTGCAGTAAAAATATATACTCTTTTAGGGAGATAGCACAGTATAAATAAAACGATTTAATAAGACTATGAGGCTTGAATATGTATATAGTGAGCCGTTTAGAGCTTCACATGCCTGCAGAAATCCCTGTGCGCTGCTCTCTTTCGCTCAGTCTCGCCTCTAGACTGGGAACAGATGGCTGGCTCTGATTGGACGGCAGCTGGAGACGACAGCGTCACACCGGTCAGCCAATCAGATCATTCGCGGAATGCTGTGGAAGGTCCTTCCTGGCCAATGCCAGCTGACCACGCGTTTGGCAGACACTAGTGATGAGAAGACTCATTTCCGCGAATCGGTTCAATGAATCGGTTCGGAAAACGGATTCAGCGGTTCCATTCTTTTGTGCTTGGTGCATGATCTAAAATCTTTTATTAAAGCCACATGTAACCTTATATCTTGGAGATCATAACCGGTTATGGCATTACTGTTTTTACGCCTGTCACGTTTGGAAAAAATAAGATAACAAACAAAACATGTTAATAAATGGAGTTGTAAATGTGTTTACAACAGTTTTATTTTTTATATTTCTGAATATTCTGAAAAAAAATTTTTTAAGCTAAAAACTACTTCTACTCGATTAGTGAACGAGTTGTTCATTTCGTGAATAATTCGTTCAGGTTATCTTGTGAGACAGGTTCAACACGTTCTTTTAAAAAAGAAAATAACATATTCAAAGAAATAGGGTTGTTAGATATTGTATAACAAGATATTGTCAAAGTAATGGCTTTTTAATTTTCACTGTATTCTATTGAACCAATAAAAACCAAAATCTATATAGATATCAAGTAAAGAGTTTTGAGAGCTTGGCACATTATCTTTTATTTCTCTCTTATATTAGACAAATAGTAACAATGACATTTCCCACTGGTTTCTGTGTTATCAATGCAGAATTTAGGCTTGCTCAACTAATAATAACAAACTGCAATAAATCAAACCCTAAAGTAACTTCATTAAAAAAAAAAGCTGCTGACAAAAATCCCACCCTGTTTGGCATCACGTTATTAGTAGACAAAACCCCTTACAAAAGTGTATTTCAGCTGGTGATAAAATGGTTCGTCCATCAAACATTGACTTGTATTTACATTCAAGCACAACGTGAATATAGTTCTTCCAGTAAACATTATCAGAGCTGACACTTAAAAATCAAGAAGCTTGTTACTTTTAGTAATAAATTTGGAGCTGGACACTAAGTACAGTAAATAAAATCAGGTTCATTCAATAATTTGGTATAACAAACTACAGAAAATTGCGCACTATGGTACAAAGTGCATTACAAGTCTAGTATAAAGCAATGATTCCTTTAGTCTCATGTTTGTCACGCTTAACCCTCTAGCTCGTTTTCTACCTACATAAAAATGATCACTTCAGTGGCATATCTTCCGCAAACTGAATCACTTTAACATTTTCATACCAGAACGTGTTCAAAAGGGAAATATCAATAAACAAAAAGCACATTATGATTTTAAATAGTTTTTAAGAGGTTGTAACATTTACATACACACGACACGAAAAGATAAACAATAAACTCAAGATTTTTTTAATTGTTACACAAGTCTTGAAATATGATCTTCACTGCAGGTAATGATGACTGAAATATGACAAAAATACAAAAAGGTATTAAACAGCAACTAAAATAAATATTCCAGGTTAAAGAAAACTTGGTCGATTAAACACAGAAGAACATTTAAAATGTTTTTTTAAAAACACATTTGACAGTAATATACTTACAGGAAAAGCCTAGCAGACCCAATCAATTAATTATTCTATTTAATATCCTGTTTTGCTCAGAAATACACAGTATGGAAGTACAAAAGGTTGCAATTTCAATTTAACTGTAAATGTAAAAAAAAAAAAGAAACATTGTGGTTTTGCTTGCTTTGACTAAGAGGCTTCACTGTAAGTGCATTACGGAAAGTGCAGACTTTGTTTTTTTTAAGATGTTAGGTTGCTTAGGTTTATAGCAGTGAATGTAAACTGTAACGTTGCTTGGGAGAAATAGATAAGATAGATATAGATAAAAAGTTCTTAAAAATACCCCGTCTCTCCCTGTCCTATATAAAGAGTTGAAACTCTATATATTAAGTTATTTCTGCATTGTCAGCGTTGTACAATTTGCATTTCAGATATCAGCAGTCATTTCTGCTTCTTTCAAGTATACTCTATGTTTCTTTAATGTCAGTGATCTTATGTTGCTCTCCGTTATGGCAAAAAGAAATTGATCCTTTGAGGAATGGATTTGCAGCCCTGTGCAGAGAAGAGTTTCTCCTCCTTAGGAACGTACAACATGGCTTTAGCCACTTCATCAAGAGTCCCCTCATCTGGCTGAAGGCCACGGGCTGCATATGCATCACGTGCACACAGTTTCACATGCCGGTACTCCAGCGGCAAGAAAGGTACAAAGAAGTCAATCAGATGGCCTGACATCAGCTCGCTCTGCGCAAAACCTCCTGCAAAGGCATAAAGTAATTCAGCAACAGGAATCATAATGTTCATGAAAATGAACATGATCAGACGTTTAGAAAATGAGTTTTAATACTTGTGTTATGACGTGCTTAACTATAGGTACCTTCTGCTTCCAGGGCTTCAGCACGCAGAAGATGTTCCAAGTCTTCCATGCCAATATCTTCCCTATTCTGTCCCGAGTGCCAGAAATCAAGTGCCACCTCATTGATGGCACCACCACCGATATTGCTAAAAGCATAACATTAGACTTTTTTAAAAAAAAATTGGATCATAGCAACAAATGAATTTTTTTAAATTCTGCATCTGCAAATAACCCACTAACCTTAAGAACAGAAATATGGCTCTTCTGTAGCTGACCCCATCCACATTATCATAGTGGTCCATGTAGGGTTTTATGGCATCGATGAGTCCCGGGTGAAGCTTTTCTGCCTCGTCGAAGATAAAGAGAGTCTGTGGGCATCGCAGAACCATGTCTCGAATTGCTTCTCTTAGCTGGCCCTGGTTGCAAACACACCCACACAAATACAAAAGGTTCAGAACTTCTCTAACACGTACTATTTCAGAAACTGGACAGCAATCAATTGGATCACTATCGAAGTATATCAAGGGTGAATTGCATAATCATACAATTGCGCCACAGCTTTAACATCTAATGGCAGTGATCCAATAAATGTTCCCCAGAAGCCCCAAAAAAGTGAGTGTATTGGACCCCTGTCTATGAGAAATGCATTGCATTTAGTTTTTAGATGCAAGCAGATAAATTTTAGGAATGCACACTAATGCACAACATTACAATGTAACCAAATACCACTAATTTGTTGGTTAAAAAAAAAAATAAAGTCAACAAACGAATGCTGAATCAGCTCAAATGACATGGGCAGCTGTGCGGATGTCAAATGCTGAACCTTTGCTCACCTTGTACACGTCCACCAATCTCGCGTGAGGGAAGTGGAACGGGGCAATGAACAAACGCACACATTCACTCTTTATACCATCCCGGTACAGGTTGTCCGCTACTATCCGGGCCACAAAGTTCTTGCCTGTCCCAGACCAGCCGTGAAATGACAAAGTCAGTGGTTTGTTGGACTCAGGGTTTTTGATGAATCCCTGAATGGCTTTCAGAACCACAGACTGTACCAGGTGCTGCCCATGAAGCCTCGACTGTAGATCTTTTTCCAATCCTGAAATGTGCATTGATAAGAGAAATCCCTTTTCAATCAATGTTCAGACTTTCATTTAAACTTTCTGCTGTTTCTAGGATTTCCCATGGTTGTGAAAACTGAATATTTGTATAAAAATTATGCATGCATGATGTCGATGGCTGGCTCCACCTGTGATGTTATTTGTGATCCTACAGTCTCCTGAATCACAGCACTGACCCAGGCGGCAGTACCATGCAGTCAGCATGCCAGTGTAGTACTGGGGAAACCCTGACCAAATGTCCCCAGTAGGCACTGAGAAGAGAAGAGTGTTACATAAGCTTGCAGCGACTTCAATTACAAGAATTACAAAAGCAGCCATTCTTTAAAGAGACACTAGTAAAAAATTATCTAAATCAACTTAAATGCATTTTATTTTTGTCATTATTATCTGCATCTATTAAAAATATTCATTCATTATGTTTACATCATAAACGCATTATTGTTCACATTTTTTAAAAAAAAGCATTTAAAAACACTTAAAAGAGAAGAAAACCCCGCATATATTTTAGGTTTATTATTATAAACATTAGCATATAGCACAACACACATTAAATATTATATACATATATAAAATATATTTTAATGTGTTTTAATATGATTATATAATCTTTACCTTGTTGGGTCGCATCTTCCTGGTGTGGTTGGCAGTCCCCTTCCCAAATATTGCAATAGATGTAATTGAAATAATAGGTAGAAACATTTGAAATGCTGTCGAATTGAAAAAAATCCGCATCAGCCGAAATAGCCAGGAATGAAAGCAAGATTACGAGTGAAATCATCGGTGCCGACGGAAATATAGCTCGCGCGAGGACTGTAACATTAAGCTAATAGATGTAGTTGTGGCGTCCATTCATATATACATCCCAACACCACTGACTGCAGGCCGCATCTTCTGCTCTCGCTCAAAACTGAAACGAGACGTGTGTGTTCTTTTGAGTAAGAAAATGGTACAAAGTGGGCGGGACTTGTTCCATTTTATTTAATTATTGTTTTTGTTATTTTTTAAAACAAGGCAGCTTTTATACATGAAAACTGAAATATTAAAAATAATCAGTGTATTTGTTTAGGTTTAAGATGTTTTAGCAGCACAGACCTTGTCACATGGTAACAGCTCACTTTCTCAGCGATGAGGAGACTGGACCAATCGCGGTTGAAGGCGGGTGGGTGGGAGGCGCCGAGGAAGGACGTGGTTTTGCAAGCTGAGATACAAATTCGGGTATTTCTCACAAATGAACATACAAATTTGATAAAGTTGCGTATAGCCGCTTATTTTTAGTAAATATTGACGGTGGAGTAGCGCAACAAAATAATATTGAACCACGTGATCTCAATATTTGGAAGGGTAACGTTATTATTGTACAAGGCGGAAGGTAACATATCTAGATCGGTGTATACGTCGTTATCTTTAGATGTACCTCCTAAGATTATCAAAGATCTAGATTTCTTTATTTAAAAAAAGAGAATAATTTCTAATTCTGAAGAGCAAGGGAGACTGGAGTTCTTGGATTATAATACTCTTAATGACACTAAAAATTAAATGGTTAATACGAGCTTTTGAAGAATAGAGAAAGTCCTTGGAATGTATATTTTAAATGTTTAAAATAAATGTATATATTTCACAAAGTATTTTATATGGAATAAAAAAGATATTTAAAAACAAATTTATAACAAAATTATTCAATCATACTTCAAAATTTTTAATTACCAATTAGACCAAGAGAATTTGCTATTGTTATTGACGGAGTTCCAATGAGTGTGACTGTACTTAAAAAAACAAACCGTATTTCAGAAGGATTAAGCATAGTTAATCCTTGTGGAAACATTTTCATTGGAAATGTTGAGGTGTTAAAACAGTGTAGTAATAAGATTACAAGGAATGTCTCTACCTGCAGAAAGATTTTTCTGGTCTTTATTTGATAATATCTCTTGGATTAAGGCATGGAATCGGTCAAGTAAGTTGTGTAACAATATCAAATTCTTACAACATACCTCAAAGAATCTATCCTGAAAAGCTTGTTTTGCACAATAAAAAAAAAATTAAGCTTAATATTTCATATACCTGTTAAGTTTGTGGACAAGGAAAATAAACTATTTTGCATCGTTTTAATATATGTATTCAAGAGCATTTTGGAAAGAAACAGAAAAATGAAATGACTGAAATTTGTATATTTGAAGTGCCTTGTATATATAAAAAACAAAGATTAAAATAGAACATTATACACTTTTATTAGGAAAATTGCATTAAAAAAAAAAAAAAAAAAAAAGGCTGGAAGTAAACCAAATTTCTTGTGGCATTGAAAATAGAGGCAAGAACGCAATGAGGCTTGTTGGGGTTTAGATTGCTGGGGCTAATTTGCATACCAGTGTCACAAATTCCAAAGGCAATAAATCTTAATAAACAAGTGTTACTACCCCAAATATGGAGAACATGTCAGTTACGGAGACCCATAATGCTTCTTTGTAAACCTCTAGTCAAGTGCATGGAAGTGACAGCCTTGAGTTCTGTTAAATTCTCTAAAAGCACTCAAGTTTATTACATTGAGCGGATGTGCTAGAGACTGGCTTCTATAGCTTCAGTGAGCACCAAACTGTTGCGCTAAACCTGCTTTAGTTTAGGACAAGACTAATGTAAATTTGAGCTTTCAACCAAGAGAAACCCGAACTGATCTTAAGACATGTCAGTGCCTTGTGTGTTAACATGAAGCTTTTAACATTTATAGCTTAAACTGAAATATGGCCCAATCCTGGTTTAGGCTAAAAATCCGTCTGAAACGCTACAAAATTCTGTAGCAAAATTTTTTGTAATGGCACAAAAACGCCCAAAATTGATAGGTATTTATAAAAATAAAAAAAAAAACCCATACAATCAAGCATGTTACAAACAATTTTATTAAAATTACACTCCGCATCGAGAGGAAAGAAAATAAAAAAAACCCACACACACACACACAAACCCAAGGACCTGGAATACCATTCGGCAGAGTCTGATGCAAGCAACTGTATTCTGCAAGAAAGGAAGAGAGTTTAGAGGAATGCAAGTGCAAATCAAGTTTTAAAAAAAAAAAATGTAGTCAAACTCAACCTCAGATGTATATATGGAACGGATAAGGATATAATCATTATATTCATTTGGCAAAATCAAGCCATCACTGGTTGAGGGGAGGAAAACAAAAATAAAAATGAATAAAAACCCACCCAGTTTAGAGAATAAAAGACCTGGAACAGTTCAGGAGTCTGAGGCAAGCAACTGTATTCTGCAAGAAAGGAAAGGAGTTTAGAGGAACGCAAGCGCAAGTCAAGTTTAAAAATGTAGTCAAACTCAACCTCAGATGTATATATGGAACGGATAAGGATATAATCATTATATTCATTTGGCAAAATCAAGCCATCATCGGTTGAGGGATTTATATAAAAAAAAAAAAAAACCACACACACCAACCTTTTAAAAAACGCACACCACGTATACTCCAATGCTACACCAACATGGACACCATCATACCTGTCAAAGAGCAGATGCCTGTTAGAACAGAAGGCGTTCATGAGGATCAGAACTTTAAACATTTGACCAAATCAGCCAGAGCTAATATCCAACCTCCACGGCAAAGTCAGTGGACATCAGAATCATCACAATGGTCAGAGCTACATCTATGAAAAGGAGTAGATACTTACGGTGACTATCAGCACATGCAGGGTCACCAGGCCTGAAAGGGAAAATTACAAAAATGTAACTCCCCATTCTGCTTTCAAGTTATTAAGATGCACAAATGTGGTCTTAAAATCAGAAATGTTTTAAGTCCTCAGAAAGATCAGAGACCTGATTCAAAACTCATCAACTTCAGACCACTTTGGTACAACTAACAAGTCACTTAACTAAACTTACCACGAAGAACATTCACACTGTTGCAGATTCTTCCACAGCCAGACAGTCTTAACTTCCCCTGTAGAGTTCATTCTGCAAAGAGAAACAGTAAGACAGAGCAACTACTAAAAACACAGAAATGCAACACCAATGCAGCATCAGATAGGAGCGAAAGACTATGACAGTGTTCATCATGGATTCAGATGAACTATGCAGTCATCATGTGCATTACATCCTTAATCAGAACACCAAAAATCTCAATCTCACCAGACATGGATGTGTCCTAGCAGAAATAGAGCTGCAGAGACAAAGAGAAAAATGGGTGTAAGACAAGCTACTACTAAAAGTACCAAAGCAGAACACCAGTGATGCGTCAGATAGGGGTGAAAGACTATGCCAGTGTTCTTCATGGCGTTTCAGATGAACTATGCAGTCATCATGTGCATTACATCGTAAAAATCATGAACTTCAAAATCTGAAAAACCTCACCAGACATGGATGTGTCCCAGCAGAAGTAGAGCTGCAGAGAGAGAGAGGGGTGTAGAAATGGGTTTAAGACAAGCTACTACTAAATGTACCAATGCATAAACACCAGTGATGCGTCAGATAGGGGTGAAAGACTATGCCAGTGTTCTTCATGGAGTTTCAGATGAACTATGCAGTCATCATGTGCATTACATCATAAAAATAAGCTTAAAAATCTGAAAAACCTCACCAGACATGGATGCGTCCCAGCAGAAGTAGAGCTGCACAGAGAGATAAACAGGAGTGAAGACAAAGCTGCTACTACTAAAAGTACCAATGCAGAACACCAGTGATGCGTCAGATATGAAAGAATATGCTTCGTCACAGAGTTTCTGCTGAACTATGCAGTCATCATTTGCAACAGAAAGTTGGGCATCATCATTTAAAAAAAAAAAAAAAAAAAAAAAAAAAAAAAAAAAAAATACCATGCTCAGCTGATGGCATCTTCAGCTCTCTTGTGGCAGTAGCTTAAGCAACCTGTGATAATAAAAACACGGTTAATCCAGAACAAGAGACAAATAGGACAAAGTCTTCAACAAGCTCTGTTTCAGTACAAGGATGTCTTTCAGTCTAATTCAGAGAGATTCCCATTGTTTTATAAAACAATCATCATGAACAGTGGATGACTGTGGCTTAGAAAGCACTTAAGTACTTTAAGGGGGTTTACCTTTCGATTCAACGACATTGCACATGTTCCTACAAAACCAAGAAAAAAAAAAAAAAAAAAAAAAAAAAAAAAAATTAAAGTATTAATGAAGATCACACATAAAGTATTTGAATATCATGCATGTGTTCTGTGTGTCAGATAAAGGTATATTGGTGGTTGCAGTTTCGTCAGCGTAAACTCAAGAGTAGCAAATAGGGTCATCATACACAGTTATTTGAAAGAATACTATATTAAAACAAGATATACCTTTGACAGCTTTCCAGATGAGCACAACACAATCCTGCAAGGATTTAAACACAAATTAGCAACGGACTACTGTGGTTTGAGAGTGTCACAACATTTAAAATGCCTCAGAAAAAGGGTTGTCAGAAATCACTTCTGTCCACTACTCTTATCATTTTTTTTTTCTCATCATTGAGCAAAGTAAGGTTATACAAAACAGACAAAAATATACCTCGTCGCCCCAGATCCACTGCAGAGTCCTACAAGGAAAAAAAAAAGTTACATGGTTACAATGACGAAATGTTAATTTAATCTCAATTAAAAACCCCACAATGCTTCAGCGGAAAAAAATTCTCAGAAACCACTCCTGTCCACTACTCTTATACGTTTTAGTCATCATAAGCAGTTGAACTATCGAGAACGGATTTAATTTAAGACCATGTACACATACCAGTGGTCTCCTGCGTTTAACGGTCCTCATGATATTGGGCCTGGAAATAGATGGAGAGAAAGAGAAAACTTTAAAAAGCTTTGCACATGACAGACAGTAGGCCCATTACAAAAACGCAGAGCATATTTGTGCATGTCAGAGATGTTGATACTCATCAAATATTCTCAGATGTCCCTACCAACATCATCTATCATCACCCATGCAAACATGAGGCAAGTCAACCTCAATTAAAAACCCCATAATTCAGTGAAAAATTCTCAGAAACCACTCCTGTCCACTACTCTTATACGTTTTAGACATCATAAGCAGAACTCAGGGGCCGGTTGCATAAATCGTTAATACTAGTCTTAAGTTAGTCAGTTAAAAATGCAGACTGGTCAGTTGTTGTTTTTTTTAAAGTTCAGTAAACGTTACAAGATGTATATTAGTATAAGGTTAATACAATAATAATCCTTGGCTTACTACTAGTTAGTCAGATTAGCTCGTAAGACACTTAAAATAAAGGCCACGTTTAAGCAACTGGCTCCAGATTTAAATTTAACCCGTTTAATCCCAAACTTTTCCCAGACATGAAAAAAACCCAATTGATGCTCCATTAGCAACCCTTTGAAATCAAATCAATTTTTGGCAAAGTGGGTAAAAAAAAAAAATGCTAAGTGTACTAAAACATCATTCAGTAAGGTTTTAAGAGCTTTATAAATAAAAGATTTACGGTCACTATTGTCTCTTTGGGACTAAATTGGTTAAGATCACGTAATACCAGCCGTCTCCCGCGTTTAAAAAACCTTTATAGCTTTGCACATGATGCACAGTAACGTTAGGCCTATTACAGATATGCAGAGCATATTTGTGCACGCCAGAGATGTTGGTACTCGTCAAATATTCTCAAAGGTCCCTACCAACATCCCGTATAATCACGCACGCGAACATGAGGCAAAGCAACGTTTAAACCACGAGGAAAAAAGACTGAATTTAGAGTTTACTTATTTCCTCGTTAAAATGTTTTTAATCTTCAGCTTAAGACCTTTTTTCAACGTTTGAAAAAAAAAATTAGTTATTTGCAAGTAATCAGTATCCTAAGGCTCATTCGAGGCCTGTAACACGTGCACAGGACTTCGAAGCAGCGTTATCCAAGTCACCCACTTTCTTGCACAACATGAGTTAAAATACGAATGAAACGTAACTTAAAACAGGTACACTACAAACTTCTACATTATAGACCAGCCACTC
>JAUMHP010000294.1:1427628-1439002 GCA_032361065.1 Enteromius trimaculatus
TGTCTTTTGCGATCAGTGTGATACAAGAAATGTTTCTTGAGTGCGCTCGTTCATTTTCCGTTTAACGCATTTAGTGAAGTCATTGATATTGGTTTTATTACACTATCCTCCAATTTCACAGACAAGGCTTAACCACTTAAGCTAGTCCCAGACTAAATTGCATGTTTAAGCTGTCTCACATGAAGATATCTTGCTCTGAAATATCTTAAAACATGTCAGTGTCATTTTTCTGTGTCTGTAATATTTGCGTACAAGGCATTTTTGTAAAAGTTGCTTAAATATCTTAAATTAACTCATGCATAGTCCTGGCTTAAGGTAAGCCGCGTTTGTGAAACCGGGCCTATATGTGCATACAATATCGCTTGGTACTGAAAAGTTATACCAAACTTATATTTTTTACCCGTGGTTTCACAGACAAGGTTTAAGCGTAGTCCTAGACTATCTGTAAATCTGAGGTGTTTCACCTGAAATGAACTTGTACTGACTAATCATAAAACATGCCAGTGCCTTTTTTTTGTCTTAAGATATACAGAGATGTGTTTTTTTTTCTGAAGCATGTTTATAAAAATGACAAATATCCTAATTGAACTATGGCCTAAGCTTGGTTTAGGCTAAGACCTGTCTATTAAACCGGGCCATAGAGCGTTAATGTGAAATAACTCTGAAAATGATGCACTTTCTATATAACGCTTGAATCTCACACGTTTGACCAAATAATACCAACAATTTCCCCAGTAATTCGTCATTTCTGAATAAGAAACACTAATTTCTCATTACTAGATAAAGCAGAACATACCTAGGAAAAATTACACATTAACTGTGACTTTATAAGTCAAAATGCAGCAAATGCCTACAGTTCAAATGAAGTCAACGACAGCATCATTTAACTATGTATGTCTGCAACAAGAAACTCATTCAACCTTCTCACACAAATTGGTCTCACTGAGATTTAATATTATATTTTGACACATGGAAATCTGGTACAATCAACTGTTGTCAGGCAAAGAAAAATAGTTTGGGATTGGTTCTGAAAAGCAATACTAGGCGAAAGTAAACTTTACTTCATAAGGCCTCCAATTCATTACATAATATGAAGAGCGAGTGGCTTTCTTTAAGCTATAGCAGTAATAATGTTTTACCAGTTTTGCTTTAATTGCATCACAGAAAAAAAAAAAAGGATAATACACTTTGATTTTGCTTGTTGATAATGTTACACAATGTATAGCCGTCATTCCAGGAGAAAACACTGACCTGAGTGACTCCATGCATCTACAAACTGTTACTTTTACCTTCAAAAAGAGAATCAAATCTTTCTGATGCAGGACTATATGAAACGTATATTTATTTGGATTAAAATGTGACATTTCACAGAAAGAGAGATTGCAGGGCAATTTGTGATAACGTTGCTTGACCTCAGCGGGATAAGCACAGATTTATCAAATGGTTTTATTGTGCAACGTTACGATTTCCTACTTTACAGTCCAACTTTATACTTGTTGATAAATTATGTGGACACTCAAGCAGCATTCTATTAAAAAAAACAGCCTCCGAAGCTCTACAGCATCAATTCATTCCCAAAAAAAACAGAACTGGAATGGATTACAACCATGGCAAAGTTGTCTCAAATTTGAGCCCCGTAATGTAAATGGTATATTTTCTTAGTGTGGCTTTTGTGACACGAAAGGCTGATGGTGCAGTGGAACATAAAGGGAATGGCTGCCGTCAAGTACGTATATTCAACAGTTACTATTGCCCTAGAGAAAGAAGATAAAAAAAAGAATATATTGTATCTTCTAAATATATAAATAGCTGTAGCTAGCAGTATATGAACCAAGTTCTCATTTTCTTTACTTTTATGGTTCCACCGTTAAGGCTTTTCGAACATTAAGATACAGCCTTCAATCCTCAGTCCGCTGCTTCCCTGAGATACAGAACGCTGTAGTTTTCAGAGTTTGTTCGATAAAAACACCTCAACCCCTCTGGAGTGGGAGAAAGAGAGACGTCCGCTGGGATCGTTCCGTTCTTCTTTTGCCGAGACGAGCGCGCTTGTTTGATTTGTGATGCTAAAGGGCTTCTGATCGCGTCTTCTGTGCGTTTGTGGTGTTTTTTTCATTCTCAAAGGGTGATAGAGAGGTGGAAGGGAGCAGGGAGGATTTTTTTTTATTTGTATAGATTAAGTTTGTGTTTTCTTCTTATTCATTCATTCAAACTTTGAAAATGCAAAGCTGTAAGGGTTCATTCGTCAGTCATTCCAAGGCTGAATAAGAAAAGTGGTTTGCAAGAGAGTTCTGTTTTCTAGACTCTGCGGTTTCGAAAACGGCCTCAGTGTCGTTGCGATGCTTGTCGCTTCAGAAGAGGCTTGTCATAGACCCAGCATTCACCGTCCTCATGAAACAGCTGCAAGGAAACAAACAAATCACTCTTTAAATAAACTTTGTTCTGAAAGGAAGATATGTGAATCTCTCAAACAACACGATCAGTAAACGATTTTACATTTACTTTACATTTTTTAATGTATGCTTTGATGTCTTCAGAGAACATTTTAGCAATTGTTTATTCATATTCAACATCTTTTTTTCTTCCTTCAGATATGTTATTTTCAAAAACATAACTCTGGGTTTTTTTTACATTTTCAAAAAAAATCATGTTTTTGATCATGTTTTTATTGTGTTAGCTGTTTTTGTTAAAATAAATCGTTAAAAACAAGTAGTTAAAAACTGAGTTGTCCGTTTTTGCAACTCTTCAAACATTTTCATGTGTTTAGAACCCTTTATATATAAATAATTATGTCATAAAAAAAAATCTCTTATTATTTTTAAATATCATTTAAAAAGATTCCAGAATACCACACAAATTTTAAATACTGTTCTGATATTCTAGTCACAAATCTATCCATTCATATCTATATCTGTCTATCCATTTCAAAAGCTTTTATTGACATTGCAACAGAGCCCAAATTTACTGCAATATAATTTTCATTGTAACTGAGGCCAGCATCCTCATAATTTGAATAGAACTCTAGCTTTTTAAGACTAGATTTTCTTTTTCTTGTTTCCAGCCAAAACATCTCAAAATTCTCAAGAAATCAAGAAGGATTTTCAAGACAAGTAAGAATTATTGTCTTTTTTCACCAAAAGCAAGTCAAAATTAAGTGACTAGTGAAGAACAAGCAAAATAATCACATTAAAAGTAAAAACTCACTTAATTTTAACTTGTTTTTGCTGAAAAAAAGACAATAATTCTTACTTGTCTAGAAAACTGCCAGACACTGTTGGGCGCTGTAAACATTTAACTATGTGCATCATGGGTAACATTCAGTTTAAGAACATGCTGCTTTTAAGCATCAAGAACCAATTAAGGACCGTTTGTCACAGTCCTATTCCGATTTCATTAATTCTCATGGCACATTTCCCCTCCACATGTGCGTGTACATAAGCACACTCACTCTCGTCTCCCATTGCATTTCCTTCTCCTTCCTTTCTCTGGCCTCCGCCCTCTGTTTCTCCTCCAGCCTGTGTTTGGCTTCCGTCGCAGCTTCAATGTCCTTCAGTTTCAGGTTCACGGTCACGTCCTTCCACAAACTGACAGCCAGACAGAGAAAAAAACAGCGGACTGCATCAGATCATCTCACGGAGGTACCCAAGCAGAAAAAAAACATCACTTCAGCAGATCCCCAGAGGAGCAGCCACAAAAATAACCAAGCCTTTTGAAGATCAGCAAATAATTCAGGTGCAAACGTCCAAAAGTCCACTAGTCAAAAAAGCTTGTATTTTGCATTTTTACATTACAAATTATATTATCAGCATAACTTTTTTCATATAAAGTTGAATTTAAAAATGCCTGAGATTAAGTAAAAAAATGTCTGCTTGTTTTGTCCATCTTTAGCATTTTATAGCGACAGCATTCAAGCACTATAAGCTCCACAGGTTTGTGTAGAACTTGATCATGTGAATATTGAGCCTTTATGGAAGCCAGAACATCTGAGAGAATTTGAAATATTTATTTTTATTTATAAGTAATGTAAACAAAAACTTTTTTTAGGTCCAGATTAAACGTATATTTCAGCTACAGATTTTCAATGGGGATTTTCCAAATCACGTTCCATGCCCTCCCAGATTGAGCGGAAAAACAGGACACCTCCTTCTGTAGTACAAATTAGATTTAAGAACCTGAGGGATTAGACTTCATTCTTAACCACACAAAATTCTAATGGGTTTTTAAGGATGGTTTCCCATGACTTCTCACAGAGTCAAGCCCAAGATTAAAAAAGCGTGTGTATCTGCACTAAAGCTTAAGAGAAAATGGACTTTGGAGATGTTTTGTGTTGCAGCAAATCCTGTTTTAGATTCTCCACGGAAGAGAAAACATTTATTAAGCAAAAAAATAAATAAACACACCTTCTGGATTCATAATCCAACTGGTCCTCCAATTTCCGCACTTTCTTCTTTACAATGCCAATTTTCTTTGTGTCAATGAATACTGCATTTTCCTGGGTGAAATACAAATATGTAGTTTTGTTCTTAAAGGTACATCCTTTTATTGTCCTGCAGGGTACAAACTTACCCCGGTAGCCAATTTTGAATACATCACACCATTCCACTCTCCCTCTATGGAGCAGAATGACTTCTTATCATTGGGAGCACTAAGAAAAAGAAAAATATTTAAAGTATGTTGTAATATATTTTCAATTAACACGACTTTAACATGGTTATAACTGACTTTGTGCAACATCTTTGACTTACAATATCTCAGCAGTTATCCTGTGCTTCTTTCCGCCATAGAATGGTTTGGTGTGGAAAACTATATTGGCACTGTAGCCAGATTTGGAACAGGAAATATTGCACTCTCCACCCAGCTCAACCCAAGGAACAGTGAGGATTGACCTATTGGAGCACAGTGAGATGGATGGGATGCTGTCTAGAAATCTAAAATACAGATAAAGTGATAAAATAGAACAGTGTTTACCTCCCGTAGCCATTGGGAAAAGTAAGAATATAGTGCTCATCGTATTCAAGACAAGACACACAACCTATGAGAAACAGGAGAGGGCAGTTAAGCACTGAAATAGCACTAATGTGTATTAATCACTACTTAACAACATCCTCAACTACCTTGACCAATATTATGGACACCGATTGACATTCCAAGGAACTTTGATTTTGTCCAGATGTGGGCGTTGAACTGGATTTTTTTGTTGAAGCACTCAGCATAAAATGCAGATACTGCAAAAAAAAACAAACAAACAAAGATGTTGGAAAATGTCTAATTACCCCCAAAAGAGTTGTTAATTAAACAGTTAATTGTATTTGTTTTATAGTACCAGGTAATGTCTGGTAACATGTAAATTGGACCTACTTTCTCCTACTTGTGGCTATGATAAATTATGTACGGAAGCTCAGGGATAAAGATAGTAATCAGTTCAGCACTTACTAGGAGGGTGGTGAGAAACTTGCTCTGCCACAAATGACACACTGTTTTTGCTACTCCACGGGAATGGCCCATCTGATACAGACTCCTAGAAAGACGTAGGAGACATATAATGAAGAGTGTAATAGAGTGTCAACAAATAAAATCTGTTAAGATACTGCAAACATTGGCTTTTTAGACCTTCAAACACACACTCACAGAAGCAGCAGGATCCTCTGTTTCCAAAGGCAGGTCCCAGTGACAGAAAAACACCTCACCCAGAATGGGGTTGTACGGCTTCTTGGCCACAGATCCTTTCCGACCAGCGTGAAAGGCTGAGAGGTACCACTTTACCACATGCACCATGCGGTCCCTTGGATCCTGCTGCTCTGCAATACTGCAAAATGTGCCATATTAGTATTAGCCATATCATGTTAGTATTATTGCTAAATCCATATGGTAGAACAGCTTTGATATCTAAAAAAAGACAACATGTGCATTACCTTACAAACAAATCTGGGTGTGCAAAGAAATCTGCATACATTTCCAGCAACGACCTCCGCTCCAAGATAAATGTCGGCAAGACGACCTGGGGATGACAAAGATGGATTAAAAGATGGAAATTGTAGGAAAGAAATAGGTGAGAATGTAAATAATAAGAGAAAGCTGTTTGTGCTTACCTTGGTGAGATCCATGCCCAGTCGCACTTGAGACAGCAGATGCATGATGACACTTTTGTGTTCTTCCACAGATTCACCCTCGCCGTCATCATCTTTATCATCATGACTGTCAAACTGATCTGAGAGAAACACACAGCAAACAGTGAACGCAAAACAAACACAAAGACATATTGCTCGAAATAAATATTTTCTTATGAAGTAGTGTCTTAATATAAATTTATTTGATTGAATATATATTAAAATCAGTAATATGGGGATTTCTGGCTCATTTCTTATTACTATTAATAATAATTTCTGTGCAGCTTAATATCTTGTAAAAATGTAGGTACTGTATTTGATTAAAAAAAAAAATTCATTTCAAAGATGCAAATTGTTTGAATATGACAGTAAGAACATTTACTTTATATATACACACACACACACACACACATATACAGTGAGGCCAATAAATATTTGATCACCCTGATTTTGTTCTCTTACTTAGAAATCATGGAGGGGTCTACAATTTTCAGCATAGGTGCATATCCACTGTGAGAGACGGAATCTAAAAAGAAAAATCTGGAAATCACATTTCTATGATTTTTTTAACAATTTATTTTGGAATAACCGTGTCAAATATGTATTTGATTACTTGCATATCAGACAGATTTCTGACCCTCAAAGACCTGTTATTTTGCTTTTGAATAGTCCAGCTACACTCTGCTCATGATTCTAGATTAGTAGCACCTGTATGAGGTCATCAGCTGTCAAGACCCCACAATCAGCCGAAGTCTAAGTAGCAACATGGGCAAAACCAACGAGCTGTCAAAAGACACAAGAGACAAAATTGTAGACCTTCACAAAGCTGGAAAGGGCAATTACCAAGCAGCTTGGTAAAAAAAGAACAACTGTTGGAGCAATTGTCAGAAAATGAAAGAGGCTAATGATGACTGTTAATGTCCCTCAGACCTGGGACCAGAAGATCTCTCCTCGTGGGGTATCAATGATGCTAAGAATGATGAAGAATCAGCCCAGAACTACATGAGAGGAGCTGGTCAATGCCATGAAGAGAGCTGGGACCATCGTTTCCAAGGCTACTATCATTAATACACTAAGACGTCATGATTTAAAATCATTGCACGGAAGGTTCCCCTGCTTAAGTCAGCCCATGTCCAGGCCCTACTGAAGTTTGCCAGAGACCATATGGATAATCCAGACGAGTTATGGGAGAAAGTCCTGTGGTCAGATGAGACCAAAGTAGAAATTTTTGGTCTTAACTCCATTCGCCGTGTTTGGAGGTAGAAGAATGATGAGTATCCCAATGTGTGTATCCCAATAATACCATACATACAGTAAAGCATGGGGCTGGAAGCATCAGCTCTGGGGGTGTTTTTCTGCACAGGAGACAGGACGACTGCACTGTATTAAGGAGAGGATGAACAGGGCCATGTATTGTGACATATTGGGCAAAAACCTCCTTCCCTCAGTCGGAGCCAGAAAACCAAGGAGTGGCTCCGTAAGAAGCATATCAAGGTTCCTAGTGGCCTAGCCAGTCTCCAGACCTAAATCCAATTGAAAATCTTTGGAGGGAGTTAAAACTCCGTGTTGCTCAGCAACAGCCCCAAAACCTGACAGATCTAGAGACCTGGTGAAGAACTACAAGAACAGTTTGATCTCTGTAATTGTTAACAAAGGCTTCTGTACCAAATATAAAGTCATTTTTGACTTAAGTGATCAAATACTTATTTGGTTAATGTGTGTGTGGGCAGGTGCTACTATGATTTACTTGTGCAGCAGTACTTCAGTGAGTTTTAATTATATAGAAGGTTTTTAAGTGAACAAATACTTGTTTGACACAGTAATTCCCAAATAAATGAGTTAAAAAAAAATCATACAATGTGATTTCCGGATGTCTCTCACAGTGGAAATGCACCTATGCTGAAAATTGTTGACCCCTCCAGGATTTCTGAGTAAGAGAACTTGCAAAATCACAGGGTGATCAAATACTTGACCTCACTGTATATACATATTTATATATATTTAAATATATTAATTAATCAATTAAGCAATGAATCCTGAAATAAATAATCTTTTTATAGAAATATTAAGCATCAAAAACTGCTTTCGACATCGATAATAAGAACCAATAATAATATGAGCTCTAATAATAGTTGAACATCAACATATTAGAATTTAATTTTGCCATCACAGGAATAAATTACATGTACATCACAATATATTAAAACAGAAAACAGTAATATTGCAGCAACATTTCACTTTACTGTATAGAAAAGCACAGTGAACATTTAAGACTTCTTCCAAAAACACTGAAAAATCGTATTTATTGTTAAAAATAATAATTATCCTAATTGATCCGAATCATATTAAAACATTTTTGCTTGGTGCTGCTGTTGAAACTGATAAAACTTTGTAAAATAAAAAAAAAATACACCCTTTACTTCCAACACAAACACCTAGCAAGTGGACACAACACTAAGCATTTGCTTTGATTTATTTAGGGAAACTTGAACGTGAGGGACGTGAACGTGAGGTGTGTGTGTGTGTGTTGTGTACCTGCATCTGTGGTGCCGTTCGACATGGAGGAGTTGATTGATTCGTTGGTGTCTGGCCGTTTCAGGGCTGTGCTGTCTTCACTGTTCACAGCAGCAGTTCTGTTCGGACTGCAGAGACACAAGAACATCACGTCAGCTTATTCCAAAATAAATTAGGTGGTCATGGAAGACTACCTAGAGTTTATGTGTGCAAGTGAGTCCATGCACGTTTTTAATTAGGTCAGAGCGCGTTTCTTTTAGTTTGCAGTAAATAGTGCGTGGGAGTGTGTTTAGCTCAAAGCAGTACTGTTTTCACATTATGCAGTGTTAGTTAATGTGTGTGTGGGCAGGTGCTACTATAATTTACACGTGCAGCAGTGAGTTTTAATTATATAGAATGTTTTATGTGTGTTTTTCCGTACACTATTCTGCGTTTCAGGTGTGGTGTTTGTGTTTAACTCACTCTATGCAGTGTTTTGGTGAGGTGCTGCTCTGATAAAACTCATCTGCGTCGTAAAACTCGTCTTCGCTGCTGGAATAGGAGAAGTCAGGGACAGTGTGGGGCGGTACGTTCATGTGACTGGGCGAAGTCACGCTGCTGCTGGGCGCTGAAGGACCGCTCCCTAAAGCCACAGGAAGAAAATTAAACTAATAAATGTGAGAATAAACGCAAGTGTGCTGAGGAACTATGACTGACCACACTCATTTAATCAGCAATACCATGGCCGGAAACCATTGTAGTTCAAAAATAGGTAGAGGTTTGGTGCTTTTTGCATAAGTGGCTGATATATGGGCTTCAAATAAATAGCGTGACCAGTAAAGCTCATGTACATGCTTAATAATACATAGCTGATTTCACAAGCAAAAGCTCCGATTGTAAAATCTGCAAATATGCCAGACACTATGTGCACATAACATTCACAGTCCTATACACTAAAAGAGTATTTCAGATTAATAGTTGCACCAACAAAACTGATTTTTAAAACTAACTTGACAATGACTCCACCTGTGCCCGCTTGCCACAAAACATGCATATTTAAATAAGCTGCAAAGACAAGGTTGAGGTCCAACCTAAATGTCAATCACTCTTATGCAAATACTGTATATGCCCACCCTTGACATTACTCTTCACACCTCAATTCACTTCTGACACTAACAAAAACATGAGGTTATATTTTACATATTAACATTATCCAACAAAAAAAAAATTCCATTATATATTACTACTTGACATTATTGACAAAATGAATTTTTTCATACATTACTAATGCAATAAAATAAAAATAAATGTTTTATTACATTTCCTATCATTTGAATTAATTTTATTATTACAGTAATTGAGGATATCATCCTAACATATATTCAAACATCTGAAATGCGTGTTATTAATCACTTTTTATATTAATATGCTTAATATTAATTGTATACATTTTAATTTAAATTGTATAAAAGAAAAACATTAGATTTTCTATTTGCATTATTTGAATTTATATGTTTTTTATTATCAGTATTAACATCAATCAAACATCTTTAAAAACATCAGTATTCTAATATTATTTATATAAAAAATAGCAATAAAAATGAGCTAATTTTTTTAAATTAAAATATATAAACATAGAAAATCTAATTTAATGTTTTTTTTTTATTATTATTAATAATTAAGCACATTAACCTCTTTAAAAATGCTAGCAATTTTTTCTGGAATGTAAAGACAAAACAGAAATGAACTCATAAGATAAAGCATGCATATTATTGTGCTGCTGTCAGCCTAAAAAATTAAATGCTTGGTTGTGTTGATAAGACCAAGACTGTTCAAATGCTCAAAGATGTCCAATTAAATCAGCCCTGCCTACAACGCAAGTACTTTCAGCATGAATATAAATGCAAACCCTGATTCACAGTCTGCACTTTTCAGCTCTTGACTGTGTTTTATGCGTAGTTTCCTGCACTGCTGTCCAGAGTGCTACCGATCGGCTGTGTTTTTGCTGAGCTCAGCTCTTCCTGCACTGCTTCAGCAGAACCTGGACTCTCTGAGCCCCTGTATCCAGCACTAATGACAGTCATGGGAAAACCGACTGACTGCAGAGAGAGCACCTCTGCCTGCATTCCCACTGCAGCGGAATACTATGGGAATAATGCTTCTGATCACGTTTAAAAGAAGCATTGGTTGAATGAGTAGTAAATTAACTTCATCATAAGTACAGTGTTTTCTTCCAAAAACAGTTCACTTCATTCTAAGATTACATACAAGTCTAATGTAAATTGTTTGATTAGAATAAAAGCATCTGCATATATTTATAAATAATACAAATACATAACACATATGATAGAATACAAATTTGCATGTAGGTATATGGTCAACATTTAAAGTGGATCAAATGTTGTCCTAAAACCAGTATGTGTTCAACTTTGATGAACTTTGTTGTGTAGTGTATATTTTATATATATATATATCTCTCTATATTGTTTTGTACCTGTGCTGTTGGGAGTGGGGGTCTGAAGGCTGCCCATCACCGTAACAACAGGGCCCACGGGTAAAGAAGAAGGCCTCTGTTCCATTTTACACACCTGAGCTCCATCTAGGGATGAACACACACCCTTTATATGACCTTGGGCCTTATAAACGCACACAAACTTTGCAAACCAAATTTGATCTTTTAGTTTCCAAATCAATGGACTAGAAATACCAAGAAGCCTTCAAAATAAGCATAAAAATTTATTATATATATGAGAGAGGGATAGACAGCTCACCTGTGG
>JAUMHP010000294.1:1455667-1470558 GCA_032361065.1 Enteromius trimaculatus
TTTTTTTCATTTATTTTGTTTTATTTTATTTTGTTTTGTTTTGTGCTCTATTATATATACAGTATGATACAGTTTCTAAAGGTCCTATAGGATTTTTTTGCAAATATTTTTTTTTATTCTGGTACACTTAATCATACTGTAGCTTTGTCAGTATTGTACATTCATTTGAAATGAGACGGAGATGATTATCATTCTAAAACAGCAGTCTGCTCATATAATAAATGACTAAACTGTTGAGAAAAATAAGCTGATTTAGATGATTGAGTGTCACTATGTGGTCATGCTTTGGTGTCTTTTAAGCAGTGCACTGTTTGCAATAACAGCAGCAGAATCGTCATTCAGGCTGCACTGAGCATGCTCACAGTCTCCAGCAAGGCCCCAGTACACATACAGCATGCTAATCAGCCTGTAGTGTGTATCCCGTCTAGTCCACTCAGTCACAACACCTTATAAAAAACAGTATTGGAGGTGCTTCTAATATTTCTTAGACAACAAGTCTAAAGGTCTGACAGAGGTGACCAGACTTAAGTAACAGAAGCGTCAAATACTCACATTATCATATGTCTCACTCGACCGAATCCCCCCTCCTCCCTTTACCTCCTCAATACCCAGTATCCATGGAAACGCACAAGGCCTGTCAGTTTGCTTTGTTGCTTTAGTTCAATAGCAATAGTGGCGTATCCCGTATAAAACTGCCTCACACTCGCCACGCAAGTGTTATATCCTACTGGACTGTTATAAATAACTCTCTTTTCGTGTTGTTTCAGAACAGAAATAGCTAGACAGTTATGAGAAACATTTGAGCGGTTGTGTGGAGATGTCCAGCTGCCATTGTTTTTATGCATTATTTGCAGTGCTTGAATACATCTTCCATTTCAATGACAGAAAAACCTATCTATTTTAACATAAGAATTCAATTTAGATCTGTTTTATTACTTTAAAATTACATTTTTAGCTGTGTAACTATGTAACTGCACTTTTTTTAATCAAACAGTTATATTTTGGTTGCAAATCAGTCCAGGCACATCATTTATATAAAATTTTTCAAGGCTACATATTTTCATGTGACTGTGTGCTATCAACAGCAATGTTATCAAATATATAATGATATAAAATATCTAAAAACCTTATTTTATCATTAACATTAAGTTATCAAATAAAATGAATTAAATTTAACTAATTAAAGATTTTTTAAATTATATGTTTTAATTTAATTTATATCATTATAAATAATTTATAATGATATAATATTATATATAATATTTTATATATATTTATAAACATATATTTGTAGTTTTTGATTAGTTCTGATATTATTATTAATAGGAGTTTTTGTATTTTGAGTTATTTTATTGTTGTTGTTTGTTTTGTTTTTATTTAACGCTTTCATGGAACTGCTAGACAGGTCACTTTAGGAAAATGTAAAATTTTTCATGCTGTCTGATCTGGTATTTTGTGATATTGATTTTGTTATATGTTTGTATTGCATAAATTTGCATTTGAAAAATGCCCATTTTAAAGCTATTTGTGTGTTATGGATATTGGAGAGGTCTGAAAACTTATGCATAATTTGAATTCATCAAAGAGTGCTAAATGGCTGTGTTATTGCTGTTTAGTTTGCTGAAAGCAGTTTATATTAGAATAAGAATTATGGGTAACACTTTACAGTAAGCTGTCTTTTGGTAACATTAACAATGTATTAACTAAAATGATAAAACAATAAACAATGCCTTTATTACTCCATTCATGAAAATACACTTATTCATTGTTTCTTCATGTTAGTTCACAGTGCACTAACTAATGTTAACAAACACACCTTGTGCTTTTATTAATGCATTGATAAATGCTAAAAATTAACATTAACTACGATTAATAAATGCTTTTATGATGTCTTGTTCATTCTTATTTTATGTTTACTAATGTTGTTAATAGATGAACCTCATTGTAAAGTGTTATCCAATAGTTATTTTGACCTTAACCTTAGGTTATTTTGAGCTCACAATTTATAGACATCATCAAATCCCTTGCAAGTTCAGAAAAAATAATGAATGAACGTTGCTTCGATCTACAAGGTATATTAATAAACTAGAGGGATGGATTCAGGTACAAATCCTTATTTAGGCCTCTGTCCCAGAAAACACATTTCCGAGGAATCACAGCTACAAATTGTGTGATATCTTTCCATTTTTTTGCTGGGAGACGTGTTTTAACACCCTCTAGATGTTCCAACAATAGAAACACAGTCACCTCTGTCCGCACAGACCCCCAACAGCCTATTACCGCCGGCTCATCTGCTCCAGTAAAGCTGCAAATTACTCAGCATCCCACTAGTGGTACACAGGGACCAGAAGTGTGAAATAATCCCTGACCATGTTCAGTCAGCTCCACTGCCTCAGCTCTTTATTTGCTGCCGTGCAGTACGTATTTCTGCCACGGGCTCTGTCCAGCTCAGTGGAAAGGCACAGGTTTTGGTGCAATACCTCAGTGACATGTTTCTAAAAATGTACAAGACCTACAGGTACTTTTTTAGTCACTTGATCTCTGGTACAGTGCAGTTTTAGATAGTAGGTCATTGGAAATCTATTATAGAGTCATAATACATTTGCTAAATTCTTCAGGACCTGACCACATGTTTATGTTATATTGCATATAAATTGATGTACCGTATATAGCCATCATATATGTGTGCATTTTTATATTTATAGTTTGTATATTTAAAATGCATATTTTATTATAATCACATTGCATAAAAGACATAAATATATATATATATATTATTATTTTATGTAAATTATTTTTTAATCTTTTTTTTGGTTCTGATAAATATGAAAGAATTGGTAGATGCATTTATTATGATTTTAGCAGGGGTTTTTTTTTTTTTTTTTTTTTCAAATTACAAACTTTGTACATTTGTTAATGTGTATATACAAATGTTTAATTTGCTCTATCATTTAATATCATTTTATTATTTACTTTACTTATTTAAGTGTTACTCGAAATGGTCTTGCCTTAGGCCAGGGCTAGTGAAAAGTCTAAACTACCGGGCCAGTGAAAAAATTTCATTGTTTAGCTCTCAGAAAAAAAAAGATTTCAGTAAAAGAATAAAATGGCACATTTCCCGGCACAGTTTTTGCTTTATTCAAGGGCTCATTAACAATTTACCAAGACAAATCTAGCACTGCGTCATCGGTTTGTTTTGTTCTTGTTCATATGACATATGTTCTCCATTGACTCCCCTCTGTGGATTAATGTGAATAAACTTCACTGAATATTTTATGAGTCTGGCTGACACAATGCCCACTTCCAAACCTCGCGTCATGTCATGAAGATTACCTCACCCCTCCACACATACACCCGCATCTGTCTGCACACATATGCGCATGGTCAAACATGACATGAACACGCATTGATCCAAACCACACATAATGACTGGGTGTCCTTTTGGGGAGCTATCTGCTGTATTAAAGAGCTCTCGTACAAAGAAACACATCCTCCAACTGAGCTGCAGACATCTAGAGGCTGAGGTGGGAGGGGTCCTGAGGAGGAAAACACTCCCAGAGGATTTGCATGCGCGCTCAGCTCGGCCAATCGGCTGCAGCGATGAGCTCATTCTAATCTGGAGGAGCCGCCTGATTGGCAGGGCTGCAGCCAGAGACTCTCACCTGAATGATTGTGTGAAACGCAGCCTTATTTGGAAGCTGTGAACTGGGTATATTTTCCTTCCAAGGCGCAGACATTTTTTAGTCTATTTGGTTGGAGTGCGCAGCTTACAGAAAGATGCTATCAGACAATGCCGTGGCTTCTTCACGCCCTCCTCTGTTTTAGATGGAATCTTGCCAGGTTTCTTAACAATGGAGTCGGCCATCGCAAGGAATGCCCTGGAATTTCTGGACTTTTCAGACAGGGTTTAGCGTTATGCCATAACCTTAGTTCAGGAGGATTTAAACATAAGCTTTGAGATCCTCTCGCTGAGCAGTTTGTGTTCGTCTTACCTATCAGCCAGTGTTTTCTAATCTCATCTGCTATCTGGATTTACTCATTCAAAATGCCTGAGGCAAATTATTTGCTGTCAGTTTCCTGGGGATACATTAAGGTAAGCTTATCAATCGTGAAATACTGTATTCTTAAATTGGAATGTGCTTGGATGGGCTGCTATTGTTTATTACTGGTGGACAGTATGTGGTTACATAAAGAAAAAAGGTTGCATAAAGAAACACAATATCTAAATATCTAAATGAAATGTTTTATTAATGGATTTTTCTGTATATTTAAAATCTGCATTTCATCATAATTGCAGTGCTTGAAAACCTAATTTGTACATTTCTATTCTAAGCCTTGTTGTTAGTTTTTGCTTTTCTTATTTTCGTTTCGGGCTGTATCACTATTTGAACCAAACTGCTATAAAAAGCAGCAGCACATTATGTGCTGTCGCTGGGCTGTTTGTTTGCGCACATTAGCAAGTTTATTTATGAGCATGTGGTGGTTTTCATCTCTAGCTGGTGTCTGCAAATCTTGTTAGAAACGGGAAAAAGGTACTTTGTTTTGTGGCGTCTATCTGGAGTGACCCAGCAGGTCGTTTTGACCCGACATCCTCAACAGTGTGACAGGATTCATATGTTTTGGGTTGTTTGGAGGACTTAGCCTTGAAACCATAGGGTGTCTGCCAACAGATAATGACATAGCTGACAACGGAAAATCCATTAAATGATTAAAAAAGGTAAAATGGTGTCTAGAGCAGTGAATAAAAGAGGGGTGTTTGGACAGTGGTGTTAAATTGTTACACAACACCTACACAGTATATTTTTTTGTTTGTTTTTCAATAAAAATTTATGAATACACACATTTTTTAAACACAAAATCGGTGTAAATCGCCAAAAAAAAAAAGTAAAAATTAAAAAAAAAATTAAAAAATGTTCCTTGTTTGTTTGTCTTTCAACAGTTCAAGAGGATGTTGAATAGAGAACTGACTCACCTCTCAGAGATGAGCCGATCTGGTAACCAGGTGTCTGAGTATATCTCCAGTACATTCTTAGGTGAGTGTCCCACGAAACCATATAAAAATCAAATATGGACGTTTACATACATTCAATGTAGAATGCAACCATCATGTTATGTGGCAAGAACAAACATTTTGACTGTAGGAGGGCAGCTGTGTGGAATTTTTAGGGAAACTCAGAGAACTAGGGCAACTGAAGTGCTGATTACGAGCAAAAAGCAGGTCAACAGCAGCTCTGTAGCCTGACGGTTGTGTAGCTAAATAATCAGCCATTAGCGAGACCATTAAATGACCATTAGCACACTTTTCTTTTGCAAGCATTTCTAGAACCCTCTATGAGCATTTTCTGTTTCTCTAGACAAGCAACACGAGGTGGAAATGCCATCGCACCAGTCCCAGAAAGACAAGGAGAAGAAGAAACGGCCGATGTCCCAGATAAGTGGTGTAAAAAAGTTAACACACAGTTCCAGCCTTACCAACTCAAACATCCCTCGGTTCGGAGTTAAAACAGAAACAGAAGATGAACTGGCCAAGGTAATCTAAACAAACATATGTTTTATATAACAAAGCATTAACAAATATGAAAAAAAAAAAAATCAAGGAAATGTAAAATCGATAAAACATTTAAAATGTTTATATTTTAAATAAACGCTGTTATATTGAACTTTCTTTTCAGTAGAGTATCTATAGAAATGTCTTACTGTTTATATCAAAACATTAATCAGCACAACTGTTTTCAACTTTTATTATAAGAATAATAACATAATAAATATACACAGTACACACACATGTAAACAAAAACTTTTTTTGAATGCCATTAATCATGATTAAGCAAGAAAAAAAGTTATTTTAAATTGCAATATCACTGTTTTTTCTGTATTCGTGATATGTAAATGTAGCTTCGGTGAGCATTAGAGACTTCTTTCAAAACACTTACAAAATCTTGCTATAAATTACAGATGTACAAAAAACTTCAATATAGAAAATCAAACTGTATGTGTTTGACTTTGTGTTATTTCAGGAGCTTGAAGATGTAAATAAATGGGGCCTTAATGTATTCAAGGTGTCAGAATTTTCTGGGAACAGACCTTTAACGGTTATGATGCACACAATATTCCAGGTACATTTTTACGCAAGTTGTTTTTCAAGCTCAAGTTTGCTTTAATGTCTTTTCCTTCTAACCATGGGCTGTCTTTCCGCAGGAGAGGGACTTGTTAAAGACGTTTAAAATTCCTCTCGACACGTTTATCACGTATCTGATGACTTTAGAGGACCATTACCATGCTGACGTTGCCTATCACAACAACATCCACGCTGCTGATGTCACACAGTCCACTCACGTCCTGTTATCAACCCCTGCCCTTGAGGTATGATAATGCTATCCCAGTATGCAATGCTGTTTATTCTGATTGTTGGGTATTAAAAAAGTAGACTATGATCTTTTAGATCATAAGATTTTATTTGAGGAGATTTTAGAGAATCTTTCTGTGTCTGTTATTTTCAGGCTGTGTTTACAGACCTTGAAATTCTCGCTGCCATATTTGCCAGTGCGATACATGATGTTGACCATCCTGGCGTTTCCAACCAGTTTCTCATCAACACTAGTAAGTCTCTAGCTTTAAGAATGTTTCTTATTAAACTGTTTTTTTGCTTCTGTGGCATTAAATTAATAATTTACACCAAAATGTAACTTGCTAAAAATGTACTCACCTATAGGCCATGCAAGATCAGTTTGTTTCTTTATAAGAAAAGATTTGGAGAAATTGAGCATAATATCACTTGCTTAACAATTGATCCAATGCAGTGAATGGGTGCCGTCAGAATGATAAAAACATCATAGTTATCCACAAGTAATGCATGTGTTTCCAGTCCATCAGTTACCTTTTTGTAAAGTGAAAGCTGTAAGTTTGTATGAAACAAATCTAAGACTTTTTAATTTAATCTGTTTGGCTCTGGCAGTTTTTTTTTCTTTTTTTTTTCTTGTGAATGGTGCTTGATCTGTTCATGTTTTCTCCTGATTAAGATTTTGTTTTCTTTTTATGGATAGAGTAGGAACAGTTTGTTATGGTAATTAATGGACTGGAGTCGTGTGGATTACTTGTGCATGTTTTTATCAGCTGTTTGGACCCTCATTCTGACGGCACCCATTCACTGTAAATTATCCATTGGTGATCAAGTGATGTAATGTTCAACTTCTCCAAATCTGCTTTGAGGTTTGGATGGCCTGAGGTTGAGTACATTTCCATCAGATTTCTATTTTTGGGTGAACTGTTCCTTTAAGAATGCAAAGTTGCCATACGTGGTCCAAGTCGACTGGGAAAAGTCTATATATAATACTAAATCAAAAAAGCAAACCCTGTTCCCGTTGTATCCCATAAGGAACATCATGTTGTTTTCTATTGTTTACATGTGTGCAGTGTTTTTCACAGCTGTCAGAACCACATTTAGCTTAAATGATGGTTGTTCAAAGTAGCAGACCCGCACAAAGAGGAATCAATATGCGTTTAAGCTGTTATCACGTGCAGCAAGTGGTCAATCGGGCGATTTTCACATGCTATGGATGCATGTGCTAGGTGGGCTACATGTGTCTGTGAATCACAAAGCTCACGTGTCCCACCCACACAGCTGGTAAAATCCCCTCAGTGACTAATGGAGGCACCAGTGGTGCTTGTCACATGCTCAGCAGGAACTTGAACACAAGAGGAGGATGCTTGTTGTTTTTTTACCTATATGCTGCTGTTTTTAGCCGTGGAACTCTAAACGAGACATTTTGATGAATCTTTTTGCAGTTCTTAAAGGTCAAGCTCCAAAAAAAGCTGCATGAAAGTGGTTCATATGACTTGTGCGCACTTTTGAAGCGAAACCGTAGCCTTCCAGTAAACAGAAATGTATTATTCAGGTTGCTATACATAGAAAGTGCACCAAGGATTAGAGCTGTCGAGTTAGCACAGTATAGAATTAATTGTGCTTCCTCTTTTTTTCTCTCCCATCTCAGACTCTGAGCTGGCCCTCATGTATAACGATTCGTCTGTGTTGGAGAATCATCATCTGGCTGTAGGTTTTAAACTGCTGCAGGAAGAGAACTGTGATATCTTCCAGAACTTGACCAAGAAACAGAGACAGTCACTCCGCAAGATGGTCATTGACATTGTGAGTCACGATGTTAAATGTGTTTCGTTAGTCCAGGGTTTACAGCAACTGTAATTTATCACACTGGACTGTTTTTGCACTTCAATTGCACTGATACTTGTAATGTGGAACTTTACTTATAAAAAATCAGTTCTGAAATTGATAATCATTTTTTGCAGGTTTTGGCCACAGACATGTCTAAGCACATGAATTTGTTGGCGGATCTGAAAACTATGGTGGAGACCAAAAAGGTGACCAGTTCTGGGGTATTACTGCTGGATAACTACTCTGACAGGATACAGGTTGGTCTTTTATTTAACAAAATATTGTGCTGTAGATATGGCAATAAAGAATGATTTGAGCTTGTTAAAAGTAGTTTTTTTGTGATTACCATAGAAAATTGTTTAATTGGTATTTGTATAAATATATAAATATATGAATACAATTATATATATTAAACAATGTTTAAAATATATATAAACATAAATATTCATTCATTAATTGTTTCATAATTTATACTTGCCATATGATCCCTCACAAATCATAATTTAACACTAATGTAGTGCATTTACTATAATTTTTATTTCAAATGTAGTAAGTAGCATCTTATTTGAAGATAGCAACGTGATAATTATTATTATTAATAGCTAGAACTATCATTAATGCTAGAACTTAATTATGAATGCTCCATGGTTAGGGAGTCTGGATAGGGGTCCCTGGGTATATAAAGGTTAACAGCCTCTGCTCTGAAGAGTTCAGCACCCAGATTTGAATATGATAATGTACTTCTGAATATGTAAATGAATTGGTTTGAATGTCTCAGGTCTTGCAGAACATGGTGCACTGTGCAGACCTCAGTAACCCCACCAAGCCGCTGCAGCTGTACAGGCAGTGGACGGACCGCATCATGGAGGAGTTTTTCAGTCAGGGGGACAGAGAGCGGGAGCGCGGCATGGAAATCAGCCCCATGTGCGACAAGCACAACGCTTCAGTCGAGAAGTCCCAGGTGAGCCAACTCAGGGTAGATAAAGATTAACGCAATAACGGAAAACAAAATAATCAAGCGTAGATATTTAATAAATGTTTAAGTCTATATTATGTTCGTATATTACATGTTACATCCAAACTACCATATGATGATGAACTTTGAGCCTTACCCATAAGTCTAAATGGCTTTTCTTTTGTTATTGTTATTTTTGCGTATTATAATTTATTACAGCATAATTCCCATGACTCCTGTTGTTATATAAACTATATTATTAAAACAATTATCAGATTATATTTGATCAAAATGGAAATGTCTTCACTTTTAATCAATTTAATGTGACCTTGGCTTAAAAATATAAAATTACTGACCCCAAAGATTTGAAGGCTAGTGTTTATGCCAGCTATTTTATAAATCCTTTTAAATCCCTTATTAGATATTATGTAAAAACTGACTCCATATATTGTGTATTCTAACCGCAGTATATAAACGAAACAAAATTTTTTTCTCTTTCCTCTTTTTCTAGGTGGGCTTTATCGATTACATTGTGCACCCACTGTGGGAGACGTGGGCAGACCTGGTGCACCCAGATGCCCAGGACATCTTGGACACGCTGGAGGACAACAGGGAATGGTACCAGAGCACCATCCCCCAGAGCCCCTCTCCAGCGCTGGACACCAGCAGCGAGGGCCGACGCACCGCCGGCCAGGAGAAGTTCCAGTTTGAACTGACACTGGAGGAGGACGGAGAATCTGACACGGAGAAGGACAGCGGCAGCCCTCCTGATGAAGAGGAAGAGGAGGAAGAGGAGGAAAACAGCTGCAGTGACTCTAAAACCCTTTGCACACAGGACTCTGAATGTACAGAGATCCCCCTGGACGAGCAGGTGGGGGACGCACAGGAGGACGAGGAAGAGGAGGACGAGCAGGAGGACGAAAGGGAAATATCAGAACCCTGTGTATTAGAGGAGGAAGAGGAGGAGGAAGAGGAAGAGGACACTGCCAACACATAACACAGTATGACACGGCACCTGAACTTTTTTATATTAGAGATGAGAAACACTTATTTATGGTTAAGATATTAGTTTTTTTCATTGTCTATTTTGCATACATCGTTCAGAAGTGCTTTTTTAAATGTCCCGCCTTTAACATGTTTTTATTTTTCATTCTTCACTCTCTCTCATTTTTTTTTTTTTTTTGAGTTTTAACCATTTTTACACTCAGGAATATCTTTTCCACTCTGCCATTCATAAAGACATACTAAACAAATGAAAGGTTGAAAAGCTCGACTTGTATTCCTGATTGTGAGGTACTTTTATTTGATTCGATTTTTTTGACTGAAACAGTATTTCAGAAACATTTCACTTAAAAGCAGCTGTTTTTCACCATCGAGACACAATATTTTCCTGTTTCTCTGAAGGAAAGTGGCAATTCGAAGCATTTTAGCAGACAAACACTTTAGAAGTGAACACTTCATGCTTTGAACTTCACGTCTTCCTGATGCCTTGAATGTGTTATTAATCTGGATTTAGCCGTCTGTTGTGTTTGTGTATCCGTCATTATTTGAAGTGAATGGACATGGTACCAAAGTGAAAAGAACTCATGAGACACCATTTTCACATTGAATATACTTTCTTATATCACTTTCATTTAAATTACCATATTTGGGGTAAATATGGTAATTTCTACTTTTTGTCTGTGTTTTCTTTATTTGCTGCATTCAGTCCAGATCAGAAAATTATTTTATTTTATTTTTTTTATTACAATAAGTTGCTCCGTTTAATAATACATAATTATTAATTAATTCATTAATTCATTAATAATAAAAAAAATCCCCCAAGAACAAGAACTCCTTACCTATAATTGTTAAACAAATAGTAAAACAAATCCTGGTGATCACTTTATAAATAACGATATGAATTATTATAATTAATAACTATTATTATTATTTCGTCCCTGATTTCTTTTCTCAGAACTGTTTGCCAGCTGTCTGGTGTCATACGTCCCTGGCCAGTTAACAGCTGACATAAATGATCAAGCTCATTTTAGTGGAGTATGTTGTCACATGATCATGGGACAATCAGCTTCAATGCAAAGCCTCATAAGTGTGAATCTAGCTGCACTGTACTTTTTCATTTCACAATTTTATGTGCGTTTATTTTTGAATTGTAGTTAGTTATTTTTGTAGTTGGTTATTTATTTTGCCAAACATTACCAGCTGCAATGATTTAAATTGCTGCTTTACTTACATCTCTGTCAAGTGTCTCGCTGTACAAACATCCTCTTTGTTTCGCTACATTAATGCTAGCATTATTTATTAATGCTCTTTGATGTGCTTGTAGCATATTAAAGCGTTTTAGTTGAACTGTAGCATCGGCAATGCAGGCTTATCCTTAATATATGCTTTTAATTATGCATATGCAGTAAATACACCTAATCAAATGTACAAAATTCTGTATAATATCGAAGCCTTTTGAAACAACCCCTTTCTCGTTGCTACTCTCATTCTGTTGCCAAGTTTCCTTTTTTATAAGTAGTTTATATTTTTTGAATTGTCTCCATTCTTGACATTGTTTTTCATTTTTCTCTGTTTACATACATGTATTTATTGTGCTGTACAGTACATATTGTTGCTCTTATCATGTGGTTGTAAATGATTATATCATCCCTTTTGGTGATGGTGTTGTATTATGGAACTCTTACTGAGAGAATGTTTGTTATTCTTAGTATGTAATGATCCCATTGATATGTGTCTCTAGAGAGATTGCGTAGAGAAAGGGAAAGCCAAATTATAGTTATTACTGTTTTTATTTTTCATTCTTTCTTTCTTTTAAAAGAAAGTGGTTCCGTGGCCTGAGGGTTGTGCCTTACAGATAGCTCTTTAGATTTTATCCTCTTGCTGCACTAAAGAAACTACTGGCTGGAAATTGACCTAGATGTGTTTGTCGTGTTCCTCCTGTTTATGTGGCATAAATGCTCCCAGCATTAGACAAACAAACAAAAAATAATAGACAAAAGTTTTCAGACCTCACCGGACAGGGTAAAAGCAGGCCAGTGCGATGGGTTTGGGTTTGCGAACAGCTGTAAGAACCTCCATCCTATTTCCGTCTATGCTGTGTTCATCTGACTGAGACATTCAAAGACATTTGCGTTTCATGCAATATGAGAGAAACATCTTTCTGTTTGGGGGAAAACAGGGCATTTTGATTTCCAGATCCTTTACATAAAAAGCCCAAACGCTCAATTTGGGACTCATTTTGACACATATACTGTAGATTCTTATTGACCCTAAATGGATGAAATTAGTGCATCCTTCTTGTCTCTTTTTAAATCATGAGAAAAATACACAAACAGAATTTGACAAATGATATTTAGGGATAACTATTTTTTTGTTATGTGACTTGAATGACAAAACTTGTCTGGAGGTTTCACAAGACAGTGTAGTTGTTTATTGGACTCCTTGTTTATCGCAGTCTATTGGATAGAGCTGTAGAAATAAAAATTTACGTACGAAAACTGGTAAAAATCGAATAAAAATGTTTTTATATGCACCAAAATAAAAGCATGGGTTGACTCTATGAAGCTGTCTCTTGTTTCTTCTGAATCTATAATTTGTTTAGCTTTATTTTATTTTTAAATTACAATTTCTGAGATGGACTGTTTTAAGTTATATTTGTTCTGATCTGATTTTGTTTGTGTGTGTGTGTGTGTCTGTTTGTGTGTGTGTGTGTGTGTTCAGACCAGTGTTACTTTAGTGTCACTGAGATACTATCAATTTATATATATATATATATATATATTATATATAGTTTTTATTTTTTTTAAGTTAAAAATATATATTATTTTGATCAGTTATATATGTGTGTGTGTTCATTATGTATATTATAAAATTTTCTTAGAATATTATGTATTTTCTATATACTGTATAGTTCTATATATAATTCATTTTTATTCCAGTTTTAGTTTTATTGTATGTTAAGATTTTTCTTGGCAGCCAGCTGAAATAAAATAAAGTTTTAAAACGTAGGTTTTTTAAAATATTTTTGACATTCATTTTATTTCAAGTAATATTTTTAATGATTTTAGTTTCCTATAATAACCCTGGTTCAGACCGTTACAGGTCCATGTGAAAGACTGGATCTAGACGAGAACCACTTCAAGGCCACATTTATTTTTTTCTCATACCTTTTTAGCTTTCGCAGTCATTTCCGTACACACGGTCACACACAAACATATCCAGCTGACTCACCAGCAAAATGCGAGTACAACATCCTCTCAATCTAGCACACATAAGTTAGACAAGTATGTAGAATTTATAAATCTGCTGAAGTTTATAATTCCCCTGAGAGACATGGGAATGATTGCGGAGCATCTAAAGTTCAACTCATTTCTGCTTTTGCTAAATTGACTAACAGGAGAGATATTGCAGTGCAGGGAATACAGGTACACTAACAACCCCTGAAAAAAGACCTGTATACTGGTAAAATGGCATAAAGGAAGGACAAGGTTTGACACTTGTGTTTGGCACAATCTTGCTAGTTTGCTATGTCATCAACATCAAAAAACTAGGAGTTAAAGCCAGGTCAAAGGTTTGAGGTTCAGTAACCTATTCTGTGTCAGAATACAGAAGCTTGGCAACAGCGCTTGAGCCACAGAAGCAAACGGCCTGGACGCTGAGCACTAGCAGCTACAGTCAGACTGCTGCGGGGGTGTCGGGTTGTCCGTCAGTCTGGTAGTGGGCGTTCCTGTGGTGACGGCGGGGTCGGCCTCAAGTGTGTCTGACATCTTGTCGCAAATGATATCCACCAAGCGTTCAAAAGTCTGCTTGACGTTGATGTTGTCCTTTGCGCTTGTCTCAAAAAACTCAAATCCTTACCGGAAAGAGAGATTTGTAAGTATGGTAAGTAAAGGAAATACATGCTAGCTTAGTAGAAGTTTTTAAAGTCTCTTATGCTCAGAAAGGCTTCAGTTATGTGATCAAAAATTAGACATTTTTACTGCGATGAGAAATAGCATATTAATGCTGTAATTACTTCAGTCTTTAGTGTCACGATTCCTCAGAAATCAATCGAATAAATCAGTTTGATGCTTAAGACAACATTTTTATTATCAGTGTTGAAATAAGCTGTTTTTGGGGAAAGCGTGATGCATTTTCATTATTGTTTGATGAATAGAAAGTTCAAAGGAACAGCGTTTATTTAAAATATAAGTAAATTTACTGTGTTTCTTTCAGAATAAAAGTTAACACTTTTTGAAAAAAAATCTTTCTAACCCCAAACAATATATTTGCTCAAAGCTAACCAAATTTAAAATTATATTTATCTAAGATATATAATATATATTTAAGAAAAACTTATATTAAATAGATTTTAAATACATAAAATAAAATAATATAATAAATTCATATAAATGTATATACATTTACATATTTTCAAAATATATGTGTGTGCATTTATATATACATAATAAATATACACATTTCGCATACATATATTATGTAAACAAAAACTTTTATTTTGGATGTGATTAATCACACCACACTTATACTTCATATATATATATATATATATATATATATATTAAAACGTATAAGAATAATAAATGTAAACTGAAATGTTTTCAAAATATATACTGTATGTGTGTGTGTTTATTTACATAATAAATATATACAGTACACATATGTAAACAAAAACTTTTATTTTGGATGTGATTGTGATTAATCGTTTGACAGCACTAATATACATATATATATATATATATATATATTTGTGCAATATTGAAT
>JAUMHP010000294.1:1470658-1483371 GCA_032361065.1 Enteromius trimaculatus
TTTTAATAACAAAAAATGATTAAACCTTCCACACATCTGATTTAAAACCCGCTTTAGATTGCTAGATGACGTCATATGTCAATTTGCATATTCATTACGTCAGTGCCTCATATTATCTTGCTAACTGATATATTTAATGGTTTCTGTTGTCAGAAAAACGGAATGAATATGAAATAGTGACTGAAATGCATGGTATTATAAGGCCTACTGAACTTTTCTCAGAAGATCTATCGTTTTATCGAGTCATGCGGCCATGGTATTATCGAAAAAAATTTGATATTGCGGTACGACGATATTTACAATACCATTACATCCCTAATATATAAACACAGTATAAACAGTGTAGGGAGTAACGCGTTACAACAGTAATATATTACAGTAACATATTACTTTTTGCTGTAACGCAGTAGTGTAAGGCATTACTAATCAAGTTTCAGTAATATTTTTCTCAGTACATGTTCAGTAACGCTTGCATTACAACTCACTTTTAGGCGAAATTTGTATTGTTTCGAAAAACAGCAAGACACAAAATATTAACGTATAAAAAATGCAGCTCTATTTTCTGTTCGTGGTCAGTTATTATCCATGTGTGGTGTACAGGTTTGTAAATCAGTACTAAAGGACAGCTTCTAATATTTATGTGTAGAGCGATTTATTTAATTGATCTCGCTGGGGTAACCTTATGTTACATGGTCCAGTGAAGCCGTATTTAGGGCAGGATTTACAGGAGTGTCGCGAGGCTACTGGCCCAACAGTGGAAACGTGGAAAAACTTAAATATAAGTAATAAAAATTAACAGAAACTCAGCGAAAAAAGGCATAAATACAAAAAGCTTTAAATGACCACTTAACAAAACAAAAATAGAAACCAAAAACTCTTTCATTATAATTTTAATACATAAAGATGACTTAAGGTGCATCAGAGGAGATGAAATTACTTATCAGAATTGTATAAATTATAAAAAATATATATAAATATATAATAAAAACAAACTGCTAAGATTCAGATGCCATTCTGCTGTACTGTATGTATCTTTGATGTAAAATTTTCATTCATTTAATGTTGACAATTTTTTATAACCATTTATTGCTGAAAATGAAGCATGGCGATCAGCATTTTCTGATCGTAAGCAGATCTTTTCATGGACCTTTTGTTGAAAAAGAAATCAAAATAGAAACAAAATAGAATTTCAGGCATTTCAAACACTATTCATAGAAAGTTCCGTTATACAGCTCTGACTATCCAAACCATTCAGCCCTTTCAGTGTAAATACTCACACTACGGTCGTCTATCTCTAACGTTTATCTGTGAGGTTGTAAGAGTAATGTAGGAATAAGTTGGTGGTCAAAATCCTCTGTATGGCATTCTAAATTGTTGGAGGAGAGGCCATCTGTCTGCTCTGTTTATTTTGATACTCCTTCATGCTGTAACATTAGTCAGTCTCGTAGGACGGAAAGAACGGAATGGAGGAGTGTCACTACTGAACCCATCGTAACTCACTGTGGAGGTGCACCAGCAGGGTCTGTGTTTAAAACGGTTGACTCATGGGTAAAACATCCAATCTACCCTAGTTGTGATGCATGAACGCATCCATGCTGACATACCAAAGAAAGGCGTCAATTTTGGAAGACAATCAGCTGTTGCTTGGATTTTGGGATTTCTGCTGAATCCCACCCCTCTGGCTCATAAAGTGATATATTAAGTGTTCCAAATTCTTTCCCTGGCTGGAGGTTTGTCCAAGGATGAGTTCATGCTCTTGGATGAACTAGTAGACTGAATTACGCACTCACTGTCTTGTGTAGCGCCAAAGTAGGGTGACCAGACATCCTTGTTTTAATAATTGATGTGCTGGATATTTCTTGTTCAATATTTCATCACATCATAAGTAGCACATATATGCTTATATTTTTTAGCAATAACCAACAACTTTGTGTGGGTCAAAATGATACATTTTTCTTTCATGACAAAAAAATCATTAGGGTATTGAGCAAAGATCATGTTTCATAATGATATTTTACCAATTTCATAATGTAAATATATCTTTATATATCTAACCTAATTTTCGAGTAGTAATATGCATTGCTAAAAACTTCATTCGGACAACTTGAAAAGCAATTCTCTCAATATTTTGATCTTTTTGCACCCTCAGGTATCAAATAGTTGTATCTCGGCCAAATATTGCCCTATCCTTATAAACCATACATCAACGGAAAGCTTATTTCAGCTTTCAGGTGAATGTCAATCTTAAAAAAATTTACCATTATGACTGGTTTTGTGATCCAGGGTCACATATTATTCAAAATGTAATTTCTATCACAGCAGTAAATAAGTCACGCAGGTTTGGAAAGACATGAGAGTGAGTAAATTATCTTTTTTTTTTTTAAGTGAAGGCTGGTAGCTGTTTGCCAAGCTGATATGCAAATTGATGCACATACTATATAATAAAGGCTAAAGTATAGATCGGAATATTTAGGTTAAAAGAGAAGCCTGAGCAAACTACGTCTGATGGATGTGAAGTGGTTTGACTGATAGGTGGTGTTTTGGTGCTGTGGGATGAACATTGTTAGCGTTTAGCATTAGAAATTATGGTAAGTTATGAAAGCAGCCCTGGCCAGACGTAGTGCAGACATAACACGGTCTGGAAGGGTGAAACTGTTTACATTCTCAATCCAGAAACAGGATGCACTGGTGTCCTTTCTCTCTCCATCTTTCTCTCTCCCACATTGAAAAAAAAGCATTTGTATAAAAACGTAAAGCATTTTTGCTCAGAAGTTGCTGGTAAATTTACAAAGAAATCCCAAGTAACGCACTAAATTAAAATGCATATAGTATATTTTCTATACAGCAAAAATAGTTTTTAAAAATGCATTTCTGACAGTAAGTCAAGACTTTGTTGCATTTTTATATATTAAACTATTTAGCATAAGTACCACATATGCAGTGGATAATTCCAGCGTTTAGGCCTTCAAATGGTACATGCATGTAATATATACTGGTGCTATAAGTGTAAATGTTATGGAAATATATGGAAAATGTTTCACTAATCCATCATCTGCATAGCAAAGTTAAAAACACTCCATTCAGTCATGTTAGCATTTTCCTACATTTTATGGAATAATTTATTCCCAGTTTATCAGCTGGCCATAGAAACACACACAAGGTCAAGCGAAGAGATTAACGGACAAACTGTCTTGCTTTGTATAGATGGACCTCGACCTCCTCTGCTCTGCATCCTAACATATGTCTCAGATGCATTTTGTAGTCTACTGTAGCTTTTCAGCTATTTTCCTCTTATCTCAATCCCCAGTGCTCTCTTTCCAAACACTTTTCTCCATTGCTTCACTTTCCCCTCCTCCCTTTCTCTCTCTGCCTGTCCCGTCCTTTCCGTTCCATCATCCAGTGTCTTCCCATAGCTCCAGTTACATTAATCCACGGTGACGTCCGTGTTCAGCAGGAGCCCCAGATGCCTGAGAGCTGCACTTGAGCTCTAGAGCTCTTCATTGGGCTCCAGTCTCTCCTCCTCCTGCCCCCCTCAAAACACATCCGGCCACAGGACACAAATAACTACATGCAGCTCTCAGTAATGATACATAGTGGACCCAAAGCTGGAATTACAGCATAGGGGGAAATTGTGCTCTTTGCTCCCCTACTGGGCCTGTCTCTTCGAGTGAGGAGTAGCTTGGAAATCAGAGATAGAAAGAAACAAACAGATACAAATTATCACCTTCCCTTTCCATCGACCCTCCACATCTCCTCTACTAGATATCTCTTGGCCCACACAGGAGGTTTCGCACACAAAACAACATTCACATGTAGTGTTGAGCAGTCAAGGCCAACAAACAAATGAAAATCCTCAGAATTTTTCTTCAGTTTTGGTCAGAAGGATGACATCTAACACACATGGCCGTCAAATGATTCAGATTCACACTACTGTAGATTTTCATCAGATGTGTCACACTGACAGTGAAAAATTTATGTTCAGACAAATAAGAAGACCTTTGGTATAATATAAAGTATGAAAATGTGTTTTTAAATTGCCATACAATGTTTAGCATTATCATCATAATTTAATATGATAAATTGTTGTTTTATTTACAAAAAACATAATACTTATATGTACATAAATTCCACAATTTTCATAGATGTTCATATATTAAGAAAAAAAGGTATATTTAGTCAATTATTGCTAACTACAATAAATATTATTTTTATTTTAAATTAGTATTTATTTATCACCATTATAATATTTGATACATTTATTTGATTATATAAATGATGTTTTATTGTACACACAAACACATAATATTTATATGAAATAAAATTTCTTTATAATTCTATAAAATGTATAAAAAAGTTTAGATATTTTAATATTTTAAAATTATTATTAATGTACCATCATTATAATTTCTAATAAATTGATTTAAAATATAAATGTTTTATTTACATACTTATTTAATTATATAAAATATACTTTTTACAAATATTTAATTATATATATATATATATATAATTATTCTTTTTTCCCCCAAAACTGTGGTTTATTACGACATATATACATATTTAAATTATAATATAATGTATTCATATGTATGTATCCTACTTTTCGGTTTTACAAGGTTTCGGACAACAGCTGGTCGAGCTGGTAGATCTGCTTAACTTCCTGCTTGTCCAATTTAGTACACCTTAAGGTATGCTTTAAAGTTTAAACCAGCTTAGGTTAAAATCATTCATTTACTGTACATTTATCAAGCCAGCCAGAAACTTTAGATCTAGCTGGTCGCAAAAAATGTTTCATTTTAAGAGACCTCAGTGTTTTTACAGTCTAGTCACAAAATATGTTCTTGCTGAAGGATCTTTACAACAGCGCAGGTCTGTGGAAACCCGAATACAGTATTTAAACAGGACTGAATGTGTGAGAATGCCGGTTTTCAGTGTGCTGCTGGGATTTTAATGACCGTTTTTGTGCCATGTCCGGCAGCGCTCGAGGTTTTCAGGTGGAGTTTAACCAGCCTTGTGTCACAGCAGAAAGGTTTTTGGAGACGGGTGGGGTGAGATGGAGGTGTGCTATCCCCTGTTTCCTCGGAGAACAGAGACTCCCTGTGTTTCAGCAGCATCTGGACAAAATCAAACTAGGCCATACAGGGAGAAAACGAGGGCCTGGGAGAGAGAGAACGAGACCTCCATTTCCCTACAAATGGCTGCCGACGTGCGACGGCCACTGTAGGTAAAGCAAAGTTCAACAGGAAATTGAATTATAAGAAGCAGAAATGATTGCTCTGCGGCTAAACGCTCCACCATGTTTTGTCTGCGGATGCATTAAAAGGCACGGCGGAACATGTTTTTGGACAGTTTCTGAGAAATGTCAGACCGACATGTTAGCTTTAATCTGAGGCAGACGTCAATTGTTTAATGATTTCCCAAACATGGTCTCGCATTGCAGATTAATTGCGCTGATTTTTTGGCTCTGCGCAGTACCACATAAAGAGGAGGCGGCATTTTCCCACAGTCTTGTATAACACCGGCCTATACAATTTCCACATGACAGCTACATGCGAGAGGCCTATCATTAAGTCAAGCACTATTTCTATGTTCACTATTTCTAATTGTCAACATCTTTGGATTCTCAAGGCAGTTCTTTTACAATGACAGCTGTCAAGTCTTTATGAATTAGAATGTCACGTTCAGCCTCCTGTTTGTCTGCTGCTGTTGGCATGGAGACAGAGATTCCACAAAGCATCTCATTCTTGAGGAGGTTTCCATCATGAAAAACATGAAACATCACCCCGATGTTTCTTATGAATCTGCATACTGTATCTGCTATTGTGAAACTCATTTACATAACTTCATTATGTGAAGCTGGAGCTGTTGAGTCTTGATAGGTGTAATACACTCGTGTTCACAACGATGCCATAGAGGAACCAGTTTTGGTTCCCCAAAAACATTTTGATAATCTAACCTTTTTCCACTCTAAAGAACCTTTTGTGGAATGAAACGTTTCCATGGATGGTAAAGGTTCTTTGTGAAAGCTTTGATGCCAGTAAAGAACCTGAAATGTAGAAGCTTATTTAAACACCACTTATATTTTTAGCTAAATAGTATGGTTAATAAATAACTAATGACAATGCATTAATTACTGTATTGCACTGATTTTTAATAATTCAATCTATATAGTGAGTTTATCCATGAAGTTTTCATCTCTTGTGCTAATTCTACTTCTTTATGGCTTTCTTAAAGAGACAGTACATCCAATAAATGTAAATTCTGTCATCATTTACTCACGTCATGTCAGAACACCAAAAAAGATTTGATAAAAAATATTTCAAATGCTGAATCTTATATTGTTACATTTACATTGGACAAAAAGTGGTTTATTCCACTAAAAATAAATGACAATTTTTAATTCAATTTGTCAATGACAGTTGAATTTGTGGCAAATAATGTAGAATTTAATTGGATGCACAGCCTGTGACCTCAACAACATGTGTATGTGGCACTGTTTATTCTTTGCTATTGCAGAGAGACATGCAACCCATTTTTGGAGAACCACTGAATATGTATGCACTGTTCATTTTAGTTTCAACAGAGCAAGGAAACCCCTCTTTTTGAAACATCCAGAATAAGTGGTGCATTTCTTAGCAGGCAGACATTAGCTATTCTGAGAGTAGAAAGAGTTGTCCTATCCTTGACATGACTGCGTGAGTCCTTGTCTCCGCCCTTGTCCCGAATACTAAATGAGAATGGAAGCACATTTGCTTAATCAGCAGAAATCAGCCCGTGTTCGCCCACAGCTGCTGAGCTCTGCATGCAAAAGAGACCAGACTGGGGCTGCTCGCCTTTAAATCAAAGCAAAGTAAGACGCTTTTGTCTTTTGTATGTCTTTCAACCCTCTGGCTGGCTTGCTTTAATCTGATAACCTGATCAAGACCTGCCTCTCACTTTAATGGAAGACTTGGATCATCTCCCAGGGCACCCTGGGATTTGTAGTCAGCACTCCTTTGACATCGCCTTTGAAAGTTGCTGTTGTCCCCCGACTTCCTCCGCACGGTAACAGGATGAGGTTAATGAATAGCAAAGTGAATTAGTCCCAGTGGATACGGATTCCCAATTGGGTGGCTTCTCTCATTCTCTCGTTCTCACACACACACAAGCAGAAACACACCCTCTTTTTTGTGCCACTCTACTGTGCAGTAGATTGAGACGCATTGTGGTCCCACCGAGGCTGATTACTCTAGCCGTAACCCAGGAGACTCCTCTGTCCTCAGCCAGGAAACCAGGATGGGAGAAGTGACAGGAAGTTGGGAAGGGGACCGCTAGCTAATTAATTACAAGTGAGCTTGTGGGAATATGGAGCCTAAATGCAAGTCATCTCCCTAGATGAGTGTGTGTATGTGTGAGAGAAGAGTGTGTAAATAAGACACAGATCCCTGTGATGGGACGCAGTTAACAGTTGGAGCCTAGGGCACCTAGCAAACCAGTGGCAGTGGGGGGCTCTGGAGCAAAGCGAAGCTCTGTAAATGATGCAGATGCCAGATGTAGCACTGCTCGCTTCCTGTTTAACCTTTTCTCATGACGCCCTTTATGCTTTATAATCTTGTCAGTAGTTAACCCTCTACTGGCAGGATTTTCAAATAGCATAATTTTATTACAAAAATAAATAAATAAATAATATATTAGTGAATATAAAAAAATTATTTCATAAAAAAATAAATAATGAGGAATATTTCTGAAAATGAGAGCCAACTGAATTTATTTATAATTCACTTTTTTCTACAGATTGTAATATTGGACACTTACAACCCTCTATGGCATACTTTTTAGCCTTAATGCACATTTTAGCCTGTTTTTTTTTTTTTTTTTTTGTAAAACTGAACTGAAAATGTTATTGTAAATTAAACAAAATGGTTATATTTGGCAATGTTCCTTGCTCCAATGTTCCAACAGAATTTAATAGAATGAGAGTGAGCATCATTTATTCAGACATGTTTTAATGGCTATGTTTAACCATCTGTGGTACATCCTTAATATTTCTTAAAAATCTAAATGATTATATTGTTGACTCACTATATTATAGGCAACGTAAAGTTAAGGGCAACTTTGGAAGCAAGGATGCAGGGGTACTCAAAATGTCATGTAATAATATAGCTTATTTTTTTATTCGACCATGAATTTCTTTTTTAATTTTGCACAGATTTTTTAAGGACTGTGAAGAGGTATTCCTTTAAAAAATATCTAAATATTTGACATATTAATAATAATTGTAGCTTGTATTAACATATTTGCTTTATCCAAAAAATATGGGTTGCAAAATGGGTTGAAAAACTTCGCAAATTGTTCAAATGTTTCTGACATTTTCCAAAAAAAATAAAATAAAATAAAAATCCTGGAAAGTTTCCAAATTAGAGAAAAGCTTCTGTAAACATTACCGACATTTTCTGTTCATTTGCAACCGTAGCCAAAAAATTGTTAACTATGTAGGGTTAAAATGTGTTTTGTGCATACTAAATGAATGAATACTAAATAAATGGCTCTCGGATTATTAGATTCATTTCTGTTCATGCACTTCGTGGCAGCTTTCGAAAGCAAAATGGAGGCCTTCAATCCTTTCTATTTTAGAGAATTACAAAAAGAAAGGCAGTCCTTGGCAGATAGTACAAATAAATACATTTGTACACATGCACACAAATAGATTTTATGCAGACTGCGACAGTAGTCATTGGCGCACAGTTCTAATACATGCATGCCCGAAGGCTTGTCGCTCTTCTTGTTGTGGTTGGTTTCTCAGAGTGTGCTTTGATGAGAGTTAATCTTCTGATTCTCACACACACGCTCTTCAAATCACCACTATACAGCCTCCTGCTGTGGCACCACACTGTGTGTGTGTGTTTACGTGGTTATATGCAGGTGTCTGGTGTCTGTACAGGTGTTTTGTTAGTGATTAAAACTGCATCAGGTTTTTTTTTTTACTTTAAAAAGTTTTAAGCTTCGAGGAAATCAAAGTACTTCTAACAAATATTTTTAAAATATACACAACATGCTATGTTTTACAGTGATATTTTGATAAGACTTTTATTTTGAAGCAAACATGTCCTGTCGGATTACTATCTCTCAGTGAATTCTGAAATAAAGGTAAATATTTAGCAGCACAACTGTTTTGATTCTTATATCAAAAACAGTAAATGCCATGGGAGCTCCAGAACTGGCGGGGGCAGCAGTGAGTCAAATGTGTTCTTTAGGGACATCGAGGGGGTCAAGGTTTGAGTTTAACAATGGGGTTAACATGACCCCTCTAGCCCCTGCTGGTAGTTGTTGTAACTACACCATCTTGTTCTGCAAAGCATCTTTCTTCATTAACGGCTATTCACAAATCTCATTGTATTTTAACAGAATATGCAACATATATATCATGATTAAATGTTGATGTAACACTAAATCAACACATTAAATTGATGCCCCTAGTCTGTTGGAGGTAAAGATAAAGGCATTGAATCTCAGAGTAATTCTCTCCCCTCTTTAATTGCAGCCACCGATTCTCTTCTTTAGTCAGTTTGCTTCCTTTTCTCTAATGTATCTGCAGCTTCTGGCAATTACAGTACATTCTGCCATGTGCATGTTGTTTACCACTGCTAACAATTCTAGTCAATAATAATGGTCTGTTCTCCCTTTCTCGCTCAGTGTCTGTTTCTCATGAGGGACTCTTCTTCTACTACTAAGCAGATGGAAAGAAACAGAAAGACAGAGAGATGGATCCATTTTTAGCTCTTTTCTGCTCCCTCTTCTTGATAATTCTCCATGATAAGACAGAGACCATTTTGAATGGCTGCCATTTGTCAGGGCAGAGCACACTTCAGGAGCTGCTAACTAGAGGCAGATCAGAAGATCTGGCCACCGTTTGATGTGTGACGGGTTCAAACACTATTTGGAGACCGGGCTTAGAGGCACTAGCTTCATAAAAAGCCAAAGTGGACCCTCAAGACACAGATTCACACATATACAGTCTTGCCTTCATCATCACGGCTCTCAGGGTATCAGTAACAAGGTTGAAATCCCTCTAAAACCCTCTTGGTTTTTGGTCTGTGGTTTAAGAAGCTCCTCCACCACAACAGCTAATTTTTAAAGGGATAGTTCACCCAAAAAATGAAAAATCTGTCATCATTTAACCACCCTCACTTACTTTCTTCAGCTGAATACGAAAGATATTTTGAATAATGTTGGTAACAAAACAGTTTTGGTTTTCGTTGACGATTTTTACCTTAAAGTCTTGGAAAGGTACCTGATAGTCTTGTGGAAAAAAAGACTGAGAGGTACCTTTTTTTGTTCTGTTGTTTAATAAGCTTCGTCACAGCTTGGTCTTTAAAGAAATAGTTTATCCCAAAATGAATATTCGTTGCATTTCTTTCTTTAGGAGAACACAAAAGAAAAAATTTGGAAGAATATCATAAAACCAAGCAGTTTTCGTTCTCATTGACTTGATTGTATTTTTAAACGGTTTGGTTACCAACGCTCTTCAAAATACCTTCTTTTACATTCCACAGTTTTCATTTTTGGGTGGACTATCCCTTTAAACTAGAAACTCTTCGGAGAGGAACCTGTCAGTCTTGTGAAAAACGCACAATTACCGTAATTAGCATGTCAATTGATTATGCGTTCAGCCCTTCTACACTGTCATAATTCATGACAGCACAATATCTAATCGATTCCAAGATGAATGGGTGGCTGTGTCTGGTAACTGAAATGAAATGAATGCTAAATACATGCTGTCTGTTCTTACAGGCGATAAATGTTGCGGTTCGCTTTCAGGTCCTTTTTGCGCCAACTGTCAGACGGATATATCATGCAGACAGACTTTCTAAGTGCTGTCCAATGGCTGTTGAGCACTCTAGGACATTTAGTTCTCATCCGTTTCCATTTGTATGATAACATAGGTGTTTCTTCTTTGTGAATTGTATGCACTGGAACAGTCTTTCTACAGAGCAAGAAATGAATGCAAACTGTCTTTTGTCTTGTCTAAGAGCTGAAACTAGTGGTACTTTCTGACAAGATGGAAGCTCTGGCGCTGGAGAGGGACTCGTCCACAGCAATCATCTCTGCACTATGGGGCACCACAGATGGCTCTCATTTTCTCCTCTCATCCCTTTAGCTCTGGGGAGGTGGATGCCTTCATTTGAGATGGACAGATAGCAAAAAAAGAGAAAATGAGAATGATGTGTCCGTGACTTGTCATCGTGTTCGTTTATGTCTTTTGAAAAAGAACAATGGGAAAAGAAGGTTCAGGGCAGAGGCACAGGGGACGGACGGCTGGGTGCCATCTCAAGGTTTCTTTCTTGTTCTTTCTGTCGAAGCTGTTTGAAAGCCATCTCCCGTCATTCGTATAAAATGATGCCTTTTCAGTATGGGTCAGGGTTATGAAAGACAGCTGGAATCATTTTTGCTTGATTTCTGTTCTCATGAGGGACAGTGGGTGGCGTGAATAAACTAACAGCATTTTAAAAAGAGAAACAAAATAGGATAATGAAAGAAAGCAAGCTGATGTAACTCGTCCCTGAGTTACCCTCCTGAGTTCAGACACTGGGCTTTACAAAAAAAATAAATAAATAAAATGTTTATGCTAAAGGGGGCATATGGTGGTACATGCACTTTTTCAAGTTTGGACTGAAATGTGTGTTGAGAGTGTGTGTACACAACCACCCTACAATGATAAAGATCCACAAGTATTTATTAAATTAAAAGAAGAATAAGTTGTCCCTTCTGAAATCAAGCCATTCTCAAATGCATGTTGGTGTGGCGTCACACTGACAGAGGCCCCTCCCACAATAGTTGATTGACAGCAGCGTTTTTTTTTTTGTTTTGTTTTTTTAATTAGAGCACGACATACAACATAAAGTGAACACAAAAACAAAACAAAACAAACAGGACTATTATGACAATCATGTGGATAATGTTATAAGTACACGAGTAACAGTAGTAGCAAATAAAAAAAAAAATTAAAATACAGCAATGAAATGGTAACGGTAGTAGAAAAGAAATGATAATAGCATGGATGAAAATAAACAGAATAATATTAGTAGTATTGTAGTAGAAGTTGCAAAAATAAATAAAGACAGCAATGTAACAGCAGGAGAGAAAGAAAAATAAAAAAATAATAATAATAAAATAATAATATGATTTTTTTTCTCCTTTTTGAGTAGTATATAGTAAGTATAATAATAGTAATAGTAATTATACTAATTCTCATACTAATAATAATCATATATAAATTTTTGAAAAAAAAATAGATATATGTAATATTAACAATAATAATAATAATATTAATAATTATAGTATATATATATATATATATAGATATAGATATATACACATACATACATGCATATATACATATATATACATATATACACATACACACACGTACATACATACACATTCATAATAATACTAAAGATGGTGGTGATAACAATATTCTGTGATGACTGTAGCAGTAATTTCAAAAAGTAACCGTGATATTGAGGATAGTAATATTAATTCCAAAAATATCAGTAAAAGATAATAACTATATATACATATACATATACATACATACACATATACATATACACATACATACATATACACATACACACACACATACACACATACACACAGTTTATAGTATATATATTGTTACGAGCGCATGCTATGGGTCTATGATAGACTGCCCTCTTGTGTGTGTGTGTGTA
>JAUMHP010000294.1:1483471-1495805 GCA_032361065.1 Enteromius trimaculatus
ATTGAGTAAATCGCCTTTATAATTGTCCAAATGAAGTTCTTAGCAATGCATATTACTAATCAAAATTAATTATGGTTGGAAATTTACAAAATATATTAATGTAACGTGATCTTTACTTTATATCCAAATGTTTTTTGGCAAAAAAAAATATATCTATTGTTGGCTATTGCTACAAATATATCCATGCTACTTTTGACTGCTTTTATGCTTCAGGGTCACATATTAAAATGATTTTGGAAGAACCATGTGCCGTTGAGTAAAGATGCTTAAAATTCAGCTTTGAATCAAAGGAATGAATTACATTTTAAAACATTTATATGCAAAACAGTTTTTTTTTTTTTACAACATTACTGTTTTGATAGTATATTTGATCATCGAAATGCAGCCTTGGTGAGCATTCGAGGCCTCCCTAAAATTTGTGTAAAAATATTGTATTAAAAAAATAAATATTTTAAAAATAAAAAAATAAACCAATTTTTTGTAGAAACAGAATGTTCATTTTTGGTTAAAGCTCTCTTGAGAGGTCAACAGGGTGGTAGTGCTGGATTGAGGTCACAGGATGGCGTGAATGCGGGACACTGACCGGGACGCGGGGGCCGAGACGACGACCAATCGGATGGCACCACCAGACAAGTGTAATTTAGCATGTTAATGCCAGGTTCATTTACAGCCAGGCTCCAGTCTGTGGCAAATTAATGGTAGATGGCCTCGGTCTAACACAATCACAGCTGACCCAGACAGTACTCCGCTAATGCAGACCTCGCTCTTTGGCTTCGTGCCTCACATGCATATCTGCACGCACGCTTTTGGTTTCTGCCTTTGTTCACATTTAGCGCGGCAGTAACGTATTATATCTTTATGCTTACACAGAGCTAAGCCTACAGACCTCTCCTCTCATCAAAATCACCATTTGAAGGAAGTAAGCACTTAAATTACAACTCTAAATCCCTAACTAACAATCATGGCGTGTTTCTCTCTCCAACAGACAGACAAATCCTCTGTAAAAGAGCCATGCTAAAGGGATTTTTCACAGCACGACTTCATATCACCACAGTCTGGTTGTGGCCGCTAGAAAGCAATCCACACACACATACACAAGCCATCCAGACAGACCGGACAAAACGCTCCAATCTGAGAGGAAATGGGTCGTCAACATTGGATGGAAATGGGAAAATGGCCTCCTGCAGACGTAGAGAAACAAGGAAGCTTATCGTTTCAAAGCAAAAATTCCTTCGGATGGTTACACAAAGAAAAAAACACCAGTATATGCAGTATGGTATAATCTCAAACTCTGTCTAAAAACAATACATCTCCATTTAATATCTGTCACTGTTTGTTTTATTCAATAGTTGGGCTGTGTCATATGAACTGATTTACAACATGATCTTCTGTGAGTTAGATGTTGATTTAGTAACTGCTGAATGTGTTCATTGAGTTGATTTAATGAAAGATTCGTCAGAGCGATTCCAACTTGTAAATCTTTCATTAAAAGAATCAATTCATGGAAGTCGATTTGTGAACTGAACTATAGATGTCTATTTGTGGGACAGGCTTTTTATCCCATCTTATTCAAATCAGACTGGAAATTCACTATTTCTGGCAAGAACATAGAAATCTCTCAATTCCTGGAGAACTGGCCTTGGGGTAGTCATGGAGAAAATGCACTGCTTAAGCAAAAAGGCGACAAAAAAAAGCAGATGAATAAAAGTACCCTTCAAACGAAGCATTTGGTGGAGGTGTGCCTGCAGTTGATCTGGTGTGTGTGACGAATCAATAAAGAAAGTCTCTGCCCACTAAACAAACCGATCCTAATTGATCGCAAACAAGTCGTTGGCATTGATTCTATCTTTATGTTGATGTGTGGGTTAGAAGGGGCGACATAAACCAGGCCAATCCAAAGATTCCCACCGATTTCCTAGAGGAAAATAGACAGGCAGACTGCGCTGGGTGGATTGCATGTGTGTCGCCGGCTTGTCTCTTAATCCGCAAGGTCCGTTATCCATCGACGGCCAGATGGGATTATAATCCACTCGTATTAGTCGTCCCAACCCAAACAGACAGACTTTTAAATGAGTATCTTAAAACCATAATCTGAAACCCTCTTCAATATCCAAAGGACTAAAACATAATGCAAACATTTGCAGAATTGAGAAGTCGTATGGAAATAAAATGACCACTGTCATCACAGTTCACCTCTTTACCAACAAGCATGCACAAATTGCTAAAAACTAAGGCCAGTTATGATGGAGCACTGATCGTTTTAGTTGCATCTGAATTTTTGCTGACGGCCACACGCACAGAAATACGAAGAACTGCTGGTGGCCCACGTGGTATTAGCATCCCAGAGCAGGAGGTCTTTCTCCTCTGTATGCAGGATTGGAAAGTGTGCCAGAAAGAGGAGGGTGACAAAAAGGGGGCATGGGAAAAAATGACTCTGTGCCCAAACGCCCTGTCCTACTTCTGTCAAGCAGAGTTTTATACGAGTCATATGCGTTTTTATATTCTGACTGTGCTGTTTTGATGTACATCATCCTTGAGAGTTGTGTTCATGTTAAAATAAGTACAGTTTTGTTCTGTTCAAACCCAGTGGACCAATTAGAAGAAGTTGGGGGGCGGGACAAGCAAATCTGCAGGGTGGTGTATATTTGCAGGCCAAAACCTGGAAGTGAGTTTGCATTTTTGCACTTGCAGTTCTATTGTCCAGAAGTCAATGGTTTTTTTTTGTTTAATGGGTTTTTGGTTAAATGCCTAAAATAAATTCTGCTTTAACAAAAGCTTAAGTATTTTCATGTTTTATTCTACACAAAACCACGCTTTAGTTTGTTTATAGCCTATGTTTAGCCTTTTCCTTCTGGCAATTGTATTTAGGCTTCAAATTCTCAAAAGACATGTATATTTTCATGATAAAATGTGTTAGAATCATAAACGTTTGGTGGTCATGGAAAATCCAAAAAATCCAATTGGAAACCAAGGTAATGCTTACTTTCAGGTTGGCCTACAAAACTACATTTTCACTGCATCATATTCATCACAGTACAAGTAACCAGACATCACTCCCCTTCAAAACAACACAGTTCTGTTAATGTTACTGGATTTGGTTCGTGCCGATGATATGTCACATGTAGCCATTAGCAGCGGTCAACACACACGTACATGCGCTATAAGTGGACTGTGACTTTAACACACTCTGTCCTGCCCTGCTGAGTTCACGCTTTGGCCCTCTTCAAACCAGCAATCAATTATCAGTCTAGCCAGAGCAAGGGCAGGACACATGAGACCTGGGTGGCGGTGTGTGTATGTGTGTGTCTTGGCTGGTGTCCATTGCAGCTCAGGCAACTCTGAGCGCGTGCGTATGTGTGTGCGGGTCTGCTCGAGTCACGGGGTTAAAGTCAAAACCAGCACCTGCTGCTCTTAAGCTCGCACATTATAGGCCTGCAATTCGAGACTTTACATGGGCACACGTGCACCACAGACCCATTTTCACACTTAAAATGAAAGCAGCACGATGTTTTTAGGGTGCCTGATATATTACACTAAACAAGAAACGGTGTAGGATTTGCTTTGAAACAGTTTTCACTCAGAAATTGCTATAATTGCATAAAACAAGTAGACATAACAGAATTAAACTAAATAGCATTTTCTTGTAAAGCATACTCGAATAGTCTTTGTTTTTATTAGGTATCATACTTATATATCATCACCAATATATACTGATATTAGTGATTATTTTCATTCATCATATTAGACAATATATGATATTTTACTAGTCCTGCCCTTAGCTTCTTCTAATTGGCCCATTGTTAAAAACTGTAAAAATCAAAACATTATATAAATAAATTAAATTATATTTTACACTGTTTGAAATAAGATTATTTTGCTTGTTCTAAGCAAAAAGGTTTTTGCCTTTTTTTTCTGAAAACGACAATATTTTTTACTTGTCTAAAAAATCCTTCTTGATTTAATAATTTTTGACACGTGTAAACAGAAAAGCAACACAATCAGATAATGCAATGCTCATGTTTATGACAGTATCCATGGGAAACAGACCGTTTACTGATGGCATCTCTTTAAAAACACAGTGACCACAGCGCTGATGGAAGGACCAGGTGTTAAACTGATTAACAGTAAAAACTGAAATAAAGTGGTAAAAGGAGAGGGGGAAGAACAACTGAGGGGTGTGAGGGATGAGTGCAAAGGGCCTATGAGGGCTGTAAAAAAAAGGGCCTGTAAAAAACCGGGGGTGAAGTTGGGGTCGAACGCTCTCTCTGTGTTTAGGTGAGTTCACTCAGAGGTGAGTGACCAGTCCTGAGTCGTAAACAGTCTGAAGTTTACAGCCATCATTCCGGTTGTTGTGACCCCCCCCAACCCTAATCAGGCCGAAGAAAGCAAGGCCGCTATAAACTGAACGCGGAGAGGGGGACAACTGCTCGCCAAAGCCAGGTCAGGGCAAGCCAGAGGGGGCATGTGGAGTTCAACTGTCCTCCTGGATTCTCAGAACATCTTTAATGTTTAATGCACTGTGCAATACATATGCAAGTAAATGAGATTATTTTGAATGAAAAGAAAGGTAAAATTAGATCTAAAATAAAAATAAAATATAAATGATAAAATCGTTAATATTATTTATTCTGTTTCTTTTAGACAGCAAATAAATGGATTGAATGCATTTTATAAATGTGATTTTTACATGCACATTCACACATGCACATGCAAAAAATCTTACAAGTAATATATATTTTATTAATTGCTAGACATATTGGCAGATATATGGATTGTTTTAACTGTGATAGAAACAATGTTCATACCCAAAATCTACACTCATAGTTTGATGACTTGGCTAACAGAAAAAGAAAAACAGAGGAGGAGGGGAAAAAAGGAAGAGATGTAAAGAAAAAGCAAGTGGCGAGTGGTCCGGGGGTCATAGCAGATCTTGATTCCATCTGGTTCGTATCAAAACAAACATGAAGGGTGAGAGACAGACACTAATGTTCTCCTCCTTGATGAGGGGAGGTGTCAAAGAAATTACAGCAATGAAAAAAAAAGGAGGAGGAGAGAAAGAGAGGGGTAAAAGACAGGATGTTGTGGTTGAAAAAAAAATAGGAAAGGGAAAAAAGCTTGGCACTTTTCTCACTGGAGTTGGTCTTAATTAAAAAGGATTGGTTTTATGTGACTGCCGGAGGGGAGAGACAATTTACTGCAAACATGTTCAGACAGACTGAGAGAGAGAGAGAGAAAATATCTCGGTCTGGGTGGTTCTGTTTAACCTTATGTTTTTAGACACAGAATGTACATGTTTTATGCAGGCAAATGTAAGGGAAGCCACAAAGTGTGGTCAGAAAATCCTTTTTAGCAGGTAGAAAGTTATCATTATGGTTCTGGTTTGGCAGGCTTGGTTTTTTATAACTAGTCTCAGACTAGTATGACACCAACAATCAAGTGTTGCGTTCACACTGACAACAGGTCATCATGAATAAGAGTGACATAACTGGATTGGTAAGGATTACTCACGCACATCACTTCAATTAAAGTCGCGCCGGCAGTTCACGTCTACTCACTTCACGCCCAAGTCTGACCTGGTTAAATGATGTCTAGGACAAACCCTGAACAGGTCAATTAAATCTGCCACTAGACCGTAATTCTGAAGACACACGTTTCCCGCTAAACGTTCAGTGCGCAGACAGGAAGATGACTATTTCCTCAGCGAGAACAATCTCAATTTCCTCATCGTGTGTGTGTGTGCATGTTTGGGTGTGGGTGTGTGTGCCAACAGCGATGGCAGAAAGAGCAATTTTGCTGAAGAATGTGTCAATGAAGGAAAGTCTGTCTGACACTATAACGGCACAGAATAGGGGAGTACTGACCTCGTTCTCACCCCTATCAGAAAACACATTTCAGTTATCCAAACTCGCATTCCTCCAGCATAGAACAAGTCTGCTTAAAAGCGTAGTAATCTTTTATTGCTTCATTTGCTTGAGGTTGCCTAAATTGCTATTCACAAATGACAAATTCTACAGCTGAAATAGGGAGAAATATCCACAAAAGAGTCGGATGAAAAGCTTTGAAGCCCTGGCTGTATTGAAACGTACACTACATGATCCACATTACACCGAATCCTGACTAGACCAGACAGTAAAATGCTATTTTTGTATGTTAATTTGTTTTCACAGATTAGTCCCGCCCACAGTAAAATCTCATTGGTCCAGTCTACCGCTCTGCATAACGATATATCAAAGACTACAATGTTTTGAAAAGCGGTGATTGTTTTACATTTGCATTTCAGCATTTAACGCGAACAGACGAAATTCCTGGAAACGCATTTGTCCCTAGAATGTTAAAGAGGGCAGTTTTGCTAAAAAAGGTAGCACAGACTCAAAGAACAAAGGCTCCTCGTTGATCTTAAGAAGATATTTTTCATATCTCTTTTTCTCTTTTTCATATCTCTAAACTATCAAGCACACACAAACATGCGCTAGACGAAACTTCCAAGGAAAGCCAAAAATGGCAACGCTATCCAAAATGTGATCTTAATCCACCGGCCAAAACATAAGGGTCCAGATGAGAGCAAATCTCCCATGTGTCTGGGCAAACAAAATCCTGCCAGTTCTACCGGGCCACTGACGTTACTATAGCAATACCCAACACAGCGCCAACCAAAGAACAACTATCGGTACGTGCTTGTGTCTATGTGTCAAGAGATTTGTACCCTGTTTGCTCCAGGGAGTGCCAGCCTCGTAGATGTGTGTGAGCTTGTCTGCTGTGTGTGTGTGTTTGTGTGCACCTGCTTCTAAAGGTGGGCATGATTGTGTTGGCATTGCTCAAGTCCCATGCAGGGCTGCTGCATACCTGAGCACACCTGAACCCTGAGACGATAATCTGATAGCGGACGTGCACGTACAGACACGAAGCTGCAAATTCCTTTCCCTCGTTCACAAACCCGAGCTGAAAAAAAAACAAAAAAAAAAACAGACAGGTCTTTCTTTCTTTATTTCTCATTCTCTCTCTGAAGTAGCGAGGCGTGTCCAACTGTACATCTGCGTGTCTGCGTATTTGTTTAATGTAAATCTGCCTTTCGAAAGTCTTCAGTGAGGCAGAACGAAAGCTTAGACTGACTGAGAGAGAAAAAAGACACCCTTACGAAATCACCAACCCGCACCCACCACAATTTTTTTTTTATTATTATATTCATTGCTCTGAAATGTATTTTTTGTTTTCAGATAAGAAAACGCTTTCAAAACTTTCAATTACAAGATGCAATTTTCTTCCATTAAATGTAATAAACTGTCATTTTTACCTATATGAAAAACAAAATGATGTTGAAGTCAGAGTTCTGAATTGATTATTTAAACTGGATGATTTAAACTGATTCATTTCAGTGATTTGAATTCCATGATACATTTGTGTAATCAGAGTAACGAATCAATTCACTAAACAATTTGAATAGTTTTATGGAAATGACTGCTTTTAACAGATTGAACCAGAACTCAGATTCAAAGATTTATTTGCATCATCACTCAGAATATTCACCAGAATCCCTAAAATCACTAACCCTAACACTATTGAACTTAAGTGACGCAAAGAATCGACACAAAATCCACAATATTGCTTCATTTTAGATTGTAAGTGATACATATATAGCATGAACGCCTGATATATCGCAAAGCTCTTCCATCCAAACACGTATCCAAATCTTCACATCCACCCTCCCAAATCCCCCTTAAATTAAAAAACCTGCACTAAACCTAATTTCCTACTCTAGGAGACGAGTGACTCTCTCTCTCCCCCTCACACACACACACACACACACACACACACAGTAAAACACACAGTAATTATGAAAGTGCCTTGGGTTCTAGAGCCTTGCTCTCTTTAAAAGTTGACCTTTGCCTCAGTTCAATCTGTCGAATAAAACTCCAAGCATCCATCATGCCTCTCAGAGCTCTATCTCTCCTTTTCTCTCTCTTTCACCCTCTGCTAATGGGTCTCATCCCTCATTCATGAAGACAGACAGGAGCGAGTTGTAACTCAGCTCATAAAAGAGACAGATAGCGTGTCATATGCAGAGCATATGCATCATGAGAGAGGAGCCAAAGAGAAGAGCTTTCCTATCATTTTATCTTGTTTCATTATCATTTTATATTAGCATATTTTGGGGGCGTCGTAAAAAAAAAGAATGTGTGCGAGACCCTGCGTCTGTAGCCTACATTATTCATCATTCAGTACTGCGAGATAAGCTGTCCGTCCCCACACCCTACAAATTCTTGGATAGGCTTTCGTCTTTTTTTCCGACTTGCGTTTTCTTTCGCACCCCTTCTCTCTCTCCGTTTCCTTCTTTCGTTCTTGTACTCTTCAGTGTCTGGCAGAGCGAGTGTTTTTCTCCATGGAAACCGACATAACAGTCTGCCTAAGCCAAACTCCAGCTCTACAAACAGAACCAAATCAAATCTATCATCCAGTCCTGTTATTCCATGCACTCTCTCTCTCTCTCCTTCTCTGTTTTTCACTCTCGTTCAGCTCAGCCAGCTCCGAAGGATACAGTTCCGAACACAGACGTCATTCCCCAACTCCTGGGGATCGTTAATATTTGTATGATGAGGTTGCGCATGAAACGAGAGCGCGCGCAAGAAATATAAGGAATACAAAAGATGAAATCATTGACGCCACGCGAGGGTGTTAAATTCAGTTCGAACACAATCTTGAGCGTGCATTCAACCATAAAACTGGCCTTTCTGTTTCAAACACACTTTAATGACAAAACTCCCAAAAAATGGATTTTTGTCTTGGTTACATAAGCGTTTAGACCATAGATGGAAAAGGTGACGGATGTCGAGAGGTGCTACACTTCCAAAGGCTTTCCCAGTGAAACACATTGTACTTTCTGCATTCTTGAGTTGCATTTTGAGAAAGTTAGAAAAGCTTGCAACTTATCAATCTTTAACAGAATGTGTTGACTAAGTTCAATCTATAGACTACGAGGTGAAAGGTCACGCACCGTTAAGATGCTTAAAAATACCAATACGGCCAATTGACTCACTGGCTTCTTCATATTAACTTCCGCATGCTAAGAGCTTTGCAAGCATGTGTGTGAGATTTCTAACCGCCGTATTACTGATCCAAGTCCACGGCTAGATTACAAAACAACATTTCACAAATGGTGTTGCTTTTCCTGCTACAAATCATGCTCTGTGCCATCGTGTTTTGTCTGTGGCGATGTTACTATGTATGTAAAGACACGGAACAGATACGTTTAGTTAACTTCCTAACTCTTTGTTTCAACAGGAAACGCATGCAAGTGATAGACAAGGCAGTATCATTAATGTAGCTACTCGTAAGTGCTTCTCAAAGCAACACAATCACAACTTTTCAGTGACAGAAAGGCTTATTGCAACATAAACTGCCATTCACAATCATGCATAAGAAAAAAAAAGGGGGGGGGGGGGATTGGGGCTTTGCATAATTTTCCCACATTGACTCAAGAGTGCGTTCCTTGGCTTGGCTGAGGCTTCCGCTTTTATATTTCCCCAGTCAGCCTGTGATGCAGTTTGTGCTCTGTAAAATCCTGAGTGAGAAAATAGTGGAAGAAGGCAGCTGCTTCTCAGCGCAGAGAAAGGGTGAGAGAGGGGGAAGTTACAGCGGGGTCGGGGGTGTGTGTAGATGAGGAGAAGGATGTACCAGCATGAGTTGGCAAGGCCTAGGATTTTCCACTGACATGCCTCCCCCTAAGGTTCCCCTGTCTCTTCCACTCTCGGACACCCTCACTTTCTCCCTTCCTCTGAGTGGGACGGTGTTTGTGGTCTCCGAGCAAGTGAGAGGGGCGTGTTTCCTGCTGTTCTCATCGCCTGTATCTTGGCTCGCGAATGAAGGTGTGTGTTTTCCACACCAGGAAAAGAGATGGTGGGAAAGGGACAGAAGAGCTTGGGAGGTTTAAAGACAGAAAGTCGTCTTCAGAGAGCCTATTTACAATTGTTCTTAATGTAGTTTCAAAAAAGGCCAACTTTTAATGACTGTACATGCAGACCTTTAACTAACCACGAAGAATATTCTGCGGAATTGAGCGTTTTCACATTTAAATACGATTGATTTTTTTTTTTCCTGTCATGACAACTTTCTGAGAGATTGGGTAATGTACATGATGGGGTTAATGTATTTGGTCTGTTATGACTTGCTCCTGTCAATACATCCACGACATGCTGCTGTGAGCACGTAAGAAAAACTGCTGCTGCAAATATAACATGCATGAAATTACCCCCCTATGATTCACCTAATAGCAGATCTATACAGGTGGAACTGGGGGAAATGGAGGGTTTCTGAATCATACAGCAAGCACTAGTTATACATTTAAATATTAAGCAGCTAACTCATTGGCTACTGAAAGAACCAATCAGCTGTGCCATGTGATATTGATGTCATTAGGTCAGATTGAGACCTATTGGAATGTGCCATCTAGACTGTTCCATGCCAGAACTCTGTATTTCAATAAATATAAGTAGCCACAATGTTAATTGTGCCCAAAGTAGAGGAACAGGACTCTCTTTGTTTGGTAGGTATTAATTGAAAGGAATATATTTCTCTTTAATCATTTTCTGCCTTCAGCGCGCACACCGGATTTGCGATTTCAAGCATTCAAACGTATACATTTTTCACTTGCAGGGTTGCATTCTAACAACCTTGTTTAACAGGATGTTTTGGTCTCTGTGGTGTGTATTTTGGTAACAGAGTGTATGCGCAGGCACCTCCAGTTACCACAACACCTTTGTCTTCTTGACACAGGCATGGACCAACATTTTTTGTTTTTGCTCACATTTTTTTGGAGTTAAATCTGTTTTGTTGTTTTACGTATGAAGTGTAACAAAAGTTTCGTTGTTAACTAAGATTAAACTATCAAAAAGTGTTTAGCATTGAAGTAACATTTTGAATGAAAATTAAAGGTTTGTCAGCTTAATGAAATGAGTTAAAGTAATAAAATGAAACTAAAACCAAAATAACCTGAAACGATATCAAAAACAAAAAAAATCTAAATTAAACAAAACTGAAAATGTAATGTTTAATTCCATTTCCGATCTCGAATGTAGTTTGAAGTTTCAGAGCAAATTTCCTGATGATTACATCGCTGGCGACCAATGTAGATATACACTGAGCATATAGAACAAACAGATCAGATTTGATCCCTTCCAACATGAGCGAACAGTCAGCACTATAGATCGGATTTTGAAACCCAAATCTGATTTATGTGAAGTGTGAACAAAGCCCTAGAGTCTAACCCAACAAAAGCAAACACATGAGCACACTGCAGCTGAAGTCAACCAGCCAAAGCTGTGCCCTACATGACCACATGCTATAGTGCAAGAGATTGCCTGGGCCCTGATGGCATACATCTTAATCTCTCGAGGCATTGGCTGGAGCGTTTCTCGTGCCAGCAGTTCTCTGAACAGCAGTTGGGCAGCTGTGAGCATTTTAGAGGGAAGATTTGCACCAGGTTTAAACCATAAACAATGAGCTCATTCTTTTGCATCTGCTCCCAAAGACAGCACTCATTCAGCCTGAACTTGTGCTAGAGCTCTACAAACCGAGGCCGTTTTCAATTGTAATGCTTTGTTTTGATATTATTCGTGATTTAACACCTTTCAATCATACGTCAGCAATGGAATAACGATTTGATGTGCGTAAAATTGCCCTGCTATGTAAAACTTTTTTTTCTCTTTTTGTTTGTGCAGTCCTGTTTTTATTTTTCCATCCATTCGCTTACATCACATTAAACATTTTTCTGGGAAAACTGGCTTGAGATCAGCAGAAAAAGGGAAACATATATCAACACCCAATATGGCAGCGAGAGAAACATCAAGCCATTTTGTCTCAGCCATTTCCTGTTTAAAGTAGGATGTGAAAGGATAAGAGCCTGTAAAGCTTTCCTGATGGGTTCTTTACTCTTTAACAGAGTCGCCTCTATTTTTTTTTTTTTTTTTTTTACAAGTTCTCTCTCTGTAAACAGCATTTCAATTAACTTGGCCTTCGCTTTAAAGGGATGTTTTCCGACTTTGCTACTTTAATACTGGAAACAAACTGTTAACTGAGTTACGTGGCAAGGAAAAACAGCCAACAGTTTAGATAAGCATGAATGCTGACCCAAATGGGTCATGTATCAACAAGAACATTTTCAAGAAAAAAAAAATTATATATATATATATATTTTAAAAATAGATAGTATAAAATAGTTTTTTATTATATAGATATATTTTTATGAATATATATGTGAAACATGCATATTAATATTATATTTACTCTTAAATTTTATTTCAATTTTAATTAATCATTTATTATTTATTTTATTACTTAATAA
>JAUMHP010000294.1:1495905-1510271 GCA_032361065.1 Enteromius trimaculatus
TAGATAGATAGATAGATAGATAGATAGATAGATAGATAGATAGATAGATAGATAGATAGATAGATAGATAGATATTACAAAAAAAAGAAAAACCTTTCTCATAGGCCCACATTAAGCATGTCTGTTCTTCTTTTTCTCCACTTGAGCGGCTGGGGTCGCAAGCCACCAGATTCATATCTGCCCCGTTGTCCAAAAGAAACTGGACCAGTCGGATGTGTCCATGGAAACAGGCGCTATGCAGACCTGACGTTTCAAATATCGACCAGACAATCAACATAATTTAAAACTATTCACATCTGTATTATAACACCGAGATGTCAAGACATGAAGGATTAGAGTACATTATTTCTGTCATAATATTTTGATGTAACCCAGATTACCACTATTATCATACCTGTGTGTCCATCTCGCCCCTGATGGTTGATGCTCACAACATTCTGACTGAGCAGATACTTGACCATTTCAAGGTTCCTGCCATAGGTGCACGCACTACAGAATATCATTAGACCTTTATTTAGTGTGAATCAACAGGAATCTAAACCCAATCTGTGTTGAATATATAATATATATTTCTATATATGCCCATGAAATAATTAAAGTGTAACAAATGGAAGTAGTCAAGGAAAGTTACCTGTGAAAAGCTGTCTCGCTGAAAATGTTCTCCTTAGACAGACTCTCTGTGCCTGACAACTGAATAATCTCTTGCACCGCTTCAAACTTTCCATTGTAGCAAGCTCTGATGGGGAATATGAGACTCAAATCACAATAATTATAACTGCTCTCCAGATTCCAGATTATTTCATTCTCTTCAGCCATTTGTTGAGTTTAACTGCCACCTTGTGTTGTGTGTGATTCAATTCTCAGGTGCACTCACAGGTGTAGAGGTGTGTCACCGTAGATGTTCACAGAGTGTGGCTGGGTGTCAAAGGTGCCCTGCAGAAGGAAACGGACAACCTCTTGGTGTCCAAATCGAGAGCAGAAATGAAGGGGAACATGGTCCTCATTGTCTTGAGCATTGACTGTATAGGAAAGAATAGTTTAACTAAAAATGTAAGCATATTAAAAAAATTACCTACCTAAAGGCTAACTAAGATGTAGATGAGTTTGTTTCTTCATCTGAACGATTCAGCATTTCTATTTAAGAAATGTATTAATACCCTCAAAACATGAACTGAATAACTGTAGTTGTTCAGATTACTTGTGGATTATTGTGACAGCACCCATTCACTGCAAAAGATCCATTGGTTAACAAATGATATACTACATCTGATCTACTTTATCCAAATCTGTTCAGAAAAAGAAACAAACTACATCCTGGCAAATATATATACACACACTAAAAAAACTCTCACCTTCAGTCTTGCTGCCATCCCCCATCAGCAGTTTGACAATGCCCAGATAGCCTTTAGCTGCGGCCAGGTGAAGCGGCCTGTCCCCCACCTCTCCACTTGCATTGACATCAGCCTCAAACTTCATCAGGAGTTTGCATACCTGTTCCACAAGAGAAAAAAGATCATGATCAAGCGGTTACGGAGCCCTTGCATAGCTGTTATGATAATAAGTAAACACTGACCTGCTCATGGCCAAAGTAAGCTGCAATGTGCAGAGGGGTGAAGAAAACCGCATCTTGGACGTTGACATAAGCCCCGTGTTGCAAAAGAATATCAACAGCCTGGAAGGAAAAGTAGGAAAAACCAAGGGCATTCGATTTTCTGAATGATAAACCCCATAGTCTAATTTCAGCTCTAAAACGCACCTCAAGATGGGCGGCCACAGTAGCTATATGTAGGGCCGTGAGGGCTCCGTACCCCACCTGCTGGATATCTGCTCCACCATGCAGCAGCGCAGTGATCAGTTCAGCATTACCCTACACAGAAGAAAAAATACCCACTCAACACATCTAAAATATAGTTGTTGACGCTAATTCATCATTGGCATTTTTAACCAGATGAACTTCTAACATATAGCATTTGGGATTATTAACCCATGATTTACCTTGAATGCTGCCAGGTGCAGTGCAGTGAATCCATTCCGGGCAAGTCTGGATGGACGCAGACCTTTCAGCATGAGGGTCCTGATGTGAGCTTTATTGCCTGGTAGCAAAATGAGAAAACGGCTTGAATTTTAGTACCATAAGGTAAATTTCATTTCAAAGTAAACATGAGTACGCTGGAATGAGTCATATATAACGTTTCAAATAACATTGCATTATAGTAGATAACATTTAACACGTTTTAGCTGTACCTCCACATATGCAGCAGAGATGAAGCAGGGACAGTCCACCCTCTGTGCGATAATTCAGATTCACTTTATTAAATGCTTCATCTGAGCTGTATCAAAAACATAAAACAGATCTTGACATTCTTTCCTCAGCTGTGTTGTTAAGACCGAAAGTCCACATGTTAAGTCACATTCGTAAACACTAATAATAGTGCATTACAATAGAGGCTAGCAAAACTCTTAGTTTCAATCAGTCTCACCTGAAAACATGCTTGAGTTCCTTGAACTCCTCCTCCTTAATTTTCAAGTCTTCCTCCAGTCTCTCCATTATAACGGCATATGACTCACTCACTTTCTTTTTCCACTCATCTGAAGCAAAACAACGTTGAATCAAGACCACAACATGGACAGAATAATCCAATTTTAAATACAGAACAACCATTACTCACTGTCAGTGAAGACAAGAAATGTCAACAAGGATTGAAGGACTGAAAATATTGTAGCTTTAATCTAATTATGTTAACCTCAGCCGAACGAATGAACCGAATAAATCAAACGGGCCAACTGAAGAAACTTAACTTACCTGTACAGGTTTGAGTGGGTCTTGATTTATAGTTCCCCATCAGATTGGTAGGTTTAAACTTTTGTAGACGGTTAGCTGGAGAGAAAGTCTCATGCAGTGGTAACACAATGCTTTGGCACAATAGGGAAGAGTCCGATAAGGGATCACAGCCCCTGCTAAAAATACATCAGCCTCAGTGTGGAACGTGTGACAACAATGACAGCTGACCTCTCTGAGGATCTGTACCTATTACCGGGTGAAGCTACGGTTGATTTCTCTCTTCAGACAACAGCTGCATCAAGACTTGTCTATATTTCTATCTTTCCCTCTCTGAACTTGGATGTGACTAAAACAGATGATTCTGTGTTTTATAAAGAAAATACTATTCAAAATTTAGGGTCAGTTAGAGTTCTTTAATTATTTGGAAAAAAAAGTTACTTTTAAGCAACATAAGTAACATGTAAAACATGAAAACAAATTATATAAATTTCGACAAAAATAGAAGAAACCTTTCCTGAGCAACAAAGTTTAAAATGGGTAAATTAAACTATAATACACTATAATAAACTATGATACACTTTGGACTTCATCTAGCCGTGATTGTTGTTTTGTGAAGATGCTCCAAGTAGGATAAATGTTTAAACACAGTCGAAGGAATACCTCTGCATGTGCACAAAATTAAATTGAACCAACATATGTTTAATAAGAAAACAAAACAAAACCATGCCTCAAAAAAACATGGTAAAACATTGAATTGAAAAACACTGACATGTCCCATTAAAGTTGTTTCTTATGCTTAAATACCAGCGACACATGCAGATTGGCTTCACTTATTCCATGTTATTATTGCATGTTGCACTTTCTTCCATTCGTAGCAATTGCGAGTGCACTGTCTTGGTATTTCTGTAGTGTTTGTTACAGGCAAGTTAAGATTTAACCTGATCTCACGGCAAATGTTTACATTTTTAACAAGGTGGCTTATTTGTATGACCTCCCTTGAAAAAAAAAAAAGTTAAGGTGTGTGAAGGACCACACCTAACCCCACCCCTAAATTTAACTGACACAGAAATACAAAATCGTAAGGTCATACAAATTTGAACAAATTAGATACCTTGTAACATACGGTGTGCTTAAAACAGTGTGCGATAACTGATATTAAATCAATTGAGTAACAACAACTTTGAAGCCACTGTCTCAGTACTTACAAGGCTTTGTTGAGCGGTATATGCAATTAAATTATTGATCATTTAAACACATATGCTCAGACAGCATGACTTAAATTCACCCTAAGAATGTCATCATAAAGTTCTTTCCTGAATTTCAGCATTTCCTCCAGGTTCTTGTTCTGCAGAGCTTCTTGTAAAGAGGTTAGGGTTGTTTCTTTTGGTAGTGAGAAATTGGTTCCACTATCCAATGCCTTCAGCATCCCCAGTGACATCACAAATGAATCCTTAAGATTGGAGCACACTGGGAAAATGCAGGCGTTCCACAAACTACACGCAGATGTGTCTCCTGAGAACCTGAACTTCTCGGGAAACAAACCCCAGAGCCCAAAACAGTCCTCCAGATTAACTTTAAACAAGCTCAGTGCTATCATACCAGCAGGACTGGACACAGTTTTCTTCAGATCATCTTTAATACCAAAAACAACAGTAACAAAACCTGTTTTTCCATCCAGGTTTACAGACAAAGAGTGTATGAAGGTGTCACTCGGCACTGTTAGATCTGTGCCTATCCAGCAGCTGCTGATGATAGATCTACTTCCGACTTTAACTCCAGCCTCCAGTCTGGAGTATTCTACAACACTGCCCTGGGACACGGTCACACTGGGATGTAGGATGCTGTGCGTCACGCAAACTGTAGTTTTCTCCGATGGCTCTAAGTCGCACACACTGAAGGCAGCAGAGAGCAGGCCGAGTTCTGCTCTGAGACAGGGGTCAGTGGTGAAGTGGAACAAGTATTCCTCTGTGGTGCCGAGATGATAAAACTTGGAGTTGTTCAACAGGATGACGTTGAGTGCCGTGCCTTTGAGGCGATGGAAAATCTTTCTGCGAATCTCAATGAGACCATTTTCCTTCTTTGTGACGTTGGCAGTGTTTTCTGTGTAATCCACAGTAGCTCTTCGCCCCAGAGCTTGAAGAAAGTCTCCATAAGCATCAATTTCACATGTCAGAGGGTTGATTTCACTGAACAAGGTCAGAAGGGTCAAAGCAGTCCCGTAATCAACATAGTAAATGCTGTCAGTGTAAACAAACTCCTCTCCTTCTTTCTTGCATACGGCGTTGCATTTTAACATCTTTTCAATACTTGGTTTGTGCAGAAATTGAGAGCAAGTTCTGTACTCCATATCACAAATTCTGGACGTCTCTGCTGGTTCAAGAACAAAAACTCCATGAGTGGTACCAATAGAGAGAGGGGAGGGATGTGCTAAGGCAGTAAAACCTGACTTATCAAACACCACATTCTCTTGGTCAGAAATACTGTAGAGCTCTATATCATCAGAACAGGTGACGAGCATTCCCGGCTTCATGTGTGAGGGGAAATCCACATACATTGCAAGTTTGAGCTCCAGCATTTGATATAAAGGGTTTCCCAGGGGCACAGCTGTGAGTATTTTACCCAGGGCGCTGGCACTGGGAAAACGTTGACTGAAACCTCCTGCATATGTAAAAAAACAACAACAAAAAAATGCATAAACAAATAAGTGCATTTTAACAAAAGTGTAGAAATTAATATATCCAAGATTTCTTCCTCAAATAATTGCCGTTTTTACATTTTCTATTCTTCATCGAACCCAGAAAAGAAATGTAACAAAAAAAATATTTAGCAGCAAAACTGTCTTTGTATATTGATAATTATAAAAGAAAAAGTTTCTTAAACTCCAACAGCACATTAGAATGATTTTTGAAAGATAATAACATTGACGACTAATGTATGCTTAAAATTAATATTTGACATCACAGTAATAAACTACATATAAATTTACATTACATTCTAAATATGTATATATACCGGAAATAATTATTTTGAAATGTAATAATGTGCCATAGTGTATCTTTTCTTTTTTCTAGTTTTTTTTTTAATAAATAAATGCAGCTTTGGTAAGCATAAGAGATTTATTTTAAAAACATGTAAAATCCTTTGAATACCTTTGAATAGTACATTATGACTCATTCACAATAAACAAAAACCATGAATGAGGTTTGATGAATATTACATAGATTAATATAGTACCTGCATGAATAAGGATGACTTTAAATCCGGACAGTGATGTGCCATATTTATCATGTAGACACTGCAGTGAATGTAAAGTGGATCCACCATTACCTGTAGGTTCAGATGAGGTTCAGACAACTATTAAAAATTTACATTTAATTTTTAAAGTTTATTTTATTTTATATGTCTCACCAATCTTGCATCCTGGAGGATCTGCAAACACATGATAATTGACGCCAAGAGGCAGTTCTTTCCTCTTCAGTTTCTCAGTGATCTGAATTTCATAAGCAGACCTCTGGTCCTCATCCACAGCAGTAATGACCACAAGATCCCAGAATTCATCAGACTGAACTTCTTTACCTGTGGATGGGAAATAAATAACTTTTACTCCTCTTACAGTTACAGAAATCCTTGTGCGCAGCAAACAATGTCACAGTGAATAATCTCAGCAGCAAAAAGCAGTGAAAAGTACCCCAGTATTACCATGTTTATTTGGACATGTTTATCCTTCAAAACGAAATCGAGGAACGAACTGAAATGACATAATTTCAAACAAAATCAGACCAAAATGAAGTTCTTTTTGGCAGTTCGAAATGGCCTTAAAACAGCAAACTTTTTGGAGAGTTTGTTTTGACTCCTAAACACCTTTGAGCTACCATTTCTCTGTGGCGGTTAAACAATCGTTGGTTGTGTTCTAAACTCCACCTTCTTTGACGTAGCGTTTTTCAAGTATAGGTCTCTGCAGCAAGGTAATGGGAGTTTTACACATTACCTGATTGGCTAACATCATACTGAGGGTAGGTTTAGGGGTAGGGTTACGACAGGGGGGGTTTTGAAGCATTTTGATTGCATGATTTAGAAACACCCAGCAGTTTAAAAACGCCCCGAAATTGAGAAACGCCCACTTTTGCTCTGCAGAGACCTCAAACTGGGATTTTTTCTCCCTGGTTTGTTTCTCATTCAGCCGAGGCCAGGCAAGGGAGCAACATCTGCTATATACTATATATATATACTAGTCACTATATACTTTATAGCTGCCACAGACATGTCCGCACCTGTATGTTCGCGGAGATAAGATAAATTATAACGATGCTTGCATCAATGACTGAAGTTACAAAAAGCAACATGAAACACTGAAACAGTCGAAGCAAATGTGTCGAGGCTTTCGAAACTTTGCCAAGACGGCGACAGTCGGCTCCGCCCACTTTAGGCTTCAAAAACGCTCTTCAGAAACCTACGAGTGACGTCACGGACACTATCCGCAATTTGGGGGAGTGGTTACTGTCCTCGACTGAAATGCTGTCACCTAGGGTTTGAATCCAGTCAAGCACTATTCATAAAATTACAAGAATCCCCTACTTTTTAAATTATGTTTTACCTACAGCACACATATTTTATTTTATTATTATCTGTGTCTTGTCGTTTCTGTGTACTGGAAGCTTGTGACATAAAAACAAATTCCTTGTATTTGAACAAATGTGTTATTTTGGTCATAAAAATGGACATTAAAAAAAGACATCAAGCCACAATCATAGATCACATACACCTCACTTTATTTGGCGTTGCCAAATGGAAATGGAATAACGGAATTCCATGGAATCTTGCGTGAAGCTTCCATTATTATATAATCTATCAGTATGAAATTTTCCATTAACTATGGTATTCTATCTCTAACTTGCTGTGGTCTCTGTCACTATATAACTTATGTATGCCTATATGAATGTATCAGTATTTGCATGTCCATAGCCTATATATATATTAATATTTTAATAATAACTTTTAACTTAGCCTAAATAAAATCGAGTATTACACTACAAATGTCACAATATCGCAAAATCCCAACAAATGAAGATGCTCTAAATCCATTTTTATACTTTGTGGAGTTGGGCTGTGACAGATGTGCGATTGAGTGATTTGTTCCCGACCCTGTCAATCAAACGCCGCTTCGGCAGGTGCCACGTTTCTAAACACCCCTGAAAGGCCCCGATGCTTTAAATCGCGTTAGACACATTACATGGGTGTTTTGAATCACATTTCGGAGCAGTGTTTCGAAACATCTGCGCTCCGGGATCTTCACACCATGTCGAAACGTCAGCTTCACGTCAGGTACAAGTTTTCCAAAGCCAGGAAAAGTATCAAAGGAAAGGTAGCAAGCAAATAAATATTACACCATACTGCTGCTGTATAAGGTATACAATAAATAATCCTTTGTTATCAGACTTCTACGTGCGCGCGAGACGTGTTTACATTGATCCACACCCCGCCTTCAGAAGCGAGGGGGTGTCAAAATGATCGGAAACAGCTTCTTTTTGCCCTCAAAAGAAGTTAAACAGCTGTGAAAATAAGTTTATAAGTTTAAAGATGTTACGACAACGTTACCTCTCATTTGTTGGAATTTGTCAAGTTTGTCCCTGGTGGATTTTTGCAGTTGGATGTTTAAGCGCTCTGCCATTATGAGACCGGTCAAATGCTCCTCTGTCTAAATCACTACACTAACGTTTAACAAAAAACTTGATGTATCGGGAAAATGTGCGACAATGATCCGTTATTTGGCGTTTTCTAAAAAAAAAAATACTTTAAACCATTGGATATGTCCCGTAACTTGCTCATAGACACTTCCGGGTTCCAGTCACGTGTCAAACAAACGCTGACATTCATACTCCGCCTATTGGATTGTTAGCTCCCCATCTAATAATTTACAATAAACAGTATTAATTATTCATATTTTTTTAACCTCCCAACACAAAACAATATTCGTTTTATTTATAATGTGTTGTGACTGGTTTTCAAGAAAATGTTTTGAGATGCTTCTTGTATTTCCAACCAATGTTGTCATAGCAACTTTTATCTCGGAATCAGTTGGCAAACAAAAAACAGTTGAGAGCCAGGCATAAAACCATGGTAAGAATAAACAAAAGAGCAGATTGAGAATTTGAACATTTTAGTGTTTGTGAAATATGTAAATATATCTAAACATGTATACTATAGTCATTAACTGCTGACAGTAGATTTATTTGTGCTACGAAAAAAAATGGAAGAGATGAATTTCACAGAGATGTGAAAATGGATTCCCTGGAGGGATACTGGGCATATTTGGTAAACTGCTCTCAGTCTCTTTTACTGGATCACGGCTACTGGACATCAGAGAGTGAGAAAGATCTGAAGGACATTTTGATGGTCAGATTGAGCAGTTTGCTTTTAAAGAGCCTGGATCAGATTGGATCTTGCAGAGCACTGCGAATTTGCATCTTAGCTGACAACTTTCTGACTAGGATCGAAGCTCTGATGGAATGCACTCGCTTGGTGAAGTTAGATCTGAAAGGCAATCAGGTATCCTTTATTTCATTTGCTGCCCTGAATATTTCATTCACTTTAAGGAGAACAAATCACTAACGGTCATCTTTCTGCTCAGATTGTTCAGCTCCCTGATGCGTCATGTTGGCATAATCTGAAAGAATTGCAACTTCTGTATCCGCACGACAACAACATATCAAACTGGGAAAATATTAAAGGCCTGTCTGGCTGTTTAAAACTGACTGCTTTAACTCTCTATGACACCCCGCTCAGTTTAAAGAAGAGCTACAGGCACTGTCTGGTCAATAACATATGGTCACTGAAGGCCTTGGACAACTTTGTTATCTCTGATGAGGAAATCATACAAAACTGGTCTCTTCCTGTTCAATTCAAAGCAATGAATCAACAGTTTTGTGTCAGCTTGTATCTGTTTACAAAGTCGGTTAGTGCTCATTATTTATCCTGGTGTTCTTTGTTGTGTCTAAGTGAAAAAAAAAGCAACAACATATTTTGATGTTTTCTTTTTCCTTAGGATTCATTTGAGATAGAGATGAAAGCGACATATAAAATAATCTCTGAAATAAACAGAATTCAGGCCGTTTATTCCCCTACACTTATTATACAGCGCTGGATTCGAGGTCATTTAATTAGAAAAAGACTTGGGTAAATATGCAGCATTTTTTACAGTCTTGATATATGCTGTGCAATGTTTTTTATGCTCATTTTGTTCACTATTAAGTACAAAACAGTTACTTATTGATATTATTTGGGATTTTTGGTTGTAAGAGATTTCTTTATTGTCAGGCTTTGCAGTACAAAGAAACAGATGAAGTCTGAGAAACCATTCATTCCCATGCCTTTGAGCACAGAAAATGCCCAGCTACAATCCCAATCTCAGAAAACCATGGAGGACACAGATGACCACCATGAACAAGTATGTACTATATTTGTCTGATAGACTACAATTCAGGTTGGTTTGGGTTTTTATAATGTTATATTTTGTTCAGTGTCACATGATCCTGCAGAAATCATTGGAATATAATCTAGAATTTTAAAACATGAAAAAAGAAATAGTAAAGCATTTAGGTTATTTGAAATGCTCATGTGGAATATTCTAAAATGTTGAATTTTTCTTAGCCAAAAGAAAAAGAAGAGAGAGATTCAGAGATCCAAAGAATCCATGTGAACCTTGATAAGCTGATGCAAACCGGCAACTCAGAGGTAACGTGTAAAATGTAAAAACTGTACACTTAAAAAAAAAAAAAAAGTACTGCAACTGTTTGAATTAATCCTTTTTCGTCATACAACTTGTAATGAAATTATGTTCAACCAAAAGGTATATTAAAAGAAAGACAGTCATTGCTGCTTACACTCATGTAGTCTAGTATTTAGCACAAATTGTGATGGAAAAACACATAACGTAACAAAAGCACTAACCTCTGGATTCACAGACAAGGCTTAAGCTAGTCCCAGACTAAAAATGGATGTTTGAGCTGCTTGAACTGAAATATCTTGCTTTGACATATCTTAAAATATTTCAGTGTCATTTTTCTGTTTGTAAACCTGTAGTGTTTTTTCTAGCCATTTTTATAAACGTTGCTTAAATATATCAATCTAAATAAGACCTATTACCGGCTTAAGCTAAGCCCTGTTTGTAAAACCAGGCCTAAAAGTTTTTTTTTCTTAAGAAAACAACACATTACTGCTTAATTTTAATCTAGTCCAATGCAAAGCATGCTGGGAACTACTCTACTACCCAAACAACACTATTTTATTTTTTATTTATTAAAGTTGCTACAACTTTATTTTTAATACAATTACATTTTAAGACAATCAGTTAACACAGAAATGTAAGTTTACATACAATATTAAGTTCAAATTAACAAAATTATTATGTAAACACAACTCATTAAAAATTTTGTGCAATGAAATAAACTGGATTTTTTTTTTTACTTTCAAACATGCATTTATTAATTGTGCTAACAGGTGCACTGACGTTTTTGCATTTCATTTTAGGGTGTATCTTAATGCAGGCTAATTCATGCATTTATTACTTTTACGCAGGTTTTACAGGATCCTATAAGTGTTAAATCAAATGACAGTCAACAAGACATAAAAGCACCATGCAACACCCCTCACTGCAGTCTAAATCTGAAATCTGAGGCCCACCTAAACACAACTGACCAAGGTACAACAGAACTTTTGACTTTTTACTTAGCTCTCCAAGAGACCTTTTTGATTCACTAAATGCTTCTGTTCTGCTTGTCTAGATAAAAGTGTGACTCTTGATCTCTGTAATGAAGAAATTGAAGACGGGACTTTTCATGTTTTGGGACTGAAAGCTTTGGTCCAACAGAGTGAGCCAGTGAGTGACATGCGGTGGTCCCGTAAAGCTGCAGGACAGGACGTCCGTGAGGCCATCACCAAGCCTTACATTCAGAGACCAGGTCTACAACCACACTCTTCTGCCATTACTTCAGGGAAGCGTCTGATTGGTTGTTGCCATGACAAAATCAACCTCACCCCCTTTAAAGTCATTGAAAGAGCCCATCAAGCATTCGATAAAGCTAGAATGCAGAAACACCTTGTAGAAAAAGTACGTGAGCGCCAGATTGACCGTGAAGTAGCCAAGGGTCACCGTAACATCTTTATAGAAGCTCGCAGGACAGAAGTGCGACTGCGGCAGGAGCGGGAAAGGGTGGATATGGAGAAAACTCTTGCTCTACAGAGAGCCAAGCTGGAGCAGGACATCCATCATGCACGTCAGAAACATGCCCAGTTTTTGGAAGAGAAGAAGATGAGGATCCAGGAGCAAGAGATGGTTTGCAGTTTCAGCCAACAGCACAACTCTCTAGCGAGGGCTGTGCTTAGATATCACACTTGGCAACGTGGTAACCAGTACTGAATGCATGAATGTTTTCAAATAAACATAACATTTAGATATTGGCTAGTTAGAACTGTTTGTGTACAGCAGCTTTAAAAGCACATTTACTGCACTATAGTATCGTATAATACATTACAGTACTTACCAGTAGATGTCTGCAAAGATTTTATTATAGACATTGCAATCTGCTCCTCTTTTCAAAATATTACATAACAGGAATCCAAAAATACTCCCCTAATGCACAACCACCCCCATCCGTCAGGCACAAGTATTAAGAAACTAGTAGCCACCAACTTTACATAACAAGTAATTCCAAATTATCCGGGTCATTATTACACTCTTTGCATAAGCACTTAAGAAAGATTCAAATAACTATTATTTTTCTCAACAGTTGTAGTATAACAGGAGGATCTGTAAATGATCTTTAAAAGGCAAGTTTAGTTTGACATTGAATAAAGATGAGCTACACTAAATTGCTACATTTAACAGTACTTATTTAAAAAGGACCTGTCCCTTGAATCAGCACTGTGAAAATCAAGGCATTGTTCTGGCCTGACATGAAAAGGTAAACTCTAATATCCGTCACAAACTAGACTAAAAATCTATGCAAACGTGATTGTGCATGTCCCAGGAAGTACCACATATCGACCTTGCCACCTATTTGAAGTTTATTCATTTTATTTTGAGTACTTTGCGTCATTGAGAATGACAACAGTGCAATATAATAGCTTACATTTCTGGAAATGGCATCTGTAGAGAGTTTTACATTATTGCACATGACCCTAAATTCTAGCTTACAAGGTGAAATATCTAAAAAACAAGAATTATTTATCTTTTTTTTTAAATAATATTAATATTCATCAAGGTTACATTACAAAGTATGGAGTTTCAACAACAACAACAACAAAAAAGACTCCCCTGATAACAATGCTAATGCCTTTTTCTAAACTCAAAAAGGTACAATAATGCCACAGGCCGCTACCCTACGTTACTTTAGAAGTAAATATTTTACTAAAACATGGAGATATATATCATAGGGTCCCATTCCAGTGGCAGTTCTGTGCCTTTATTTTCTGAGAGTGTATAGAAAATAAGAGTTCTACGTACCTAAAGTTCATGATCTTTTATCCTAAACTCAAACGCGACTATCAACCTTATATATCTTGACCATAACCATTTTTTAGAAGCGAAATCAATTTATGAAGAGCATAGATTGTTGAATTCAGCTTTCTCACAGGGTGGAGGTGGGCAGGGAAGCCAGGCCGTCTTTATTCTCCTTCAGGAAAGCGCTACACGAGGCAAAGGTGCAGTAGAAACTGGAGGAAAGCCCAGCAATGTCGGTGGAGATATAGGGCAACACTCCAGGAGTGGCCTGGTTGTAGTACGTAATCTGAGAGAAATGCATACATAAGCATGTAAGCCAAACGCACTTAACCTTCAGTACTTTAACAACTACGAGGCAGCACCAGGGACCACTCTGAGCAGTTTCTAAACATGAGTTATAAACGATGTTATTGGATAATGTACATGAACATTATTTCAGTTAAAGAGATTGCTATGTTTAAAGCCGTGTTAATTCTTGAGATTTGACTTGTTCACTCATTCAGTATAAGTATCCATTAGGCTTTTGGTGAATATATTACCTTAGTGAAAGAGTTTTCCTCTTCCCAGATACTGAACCCAGCACAGAGCACCTCTCCTCTGTTGTAGTCCTCAGTGGGAGGGTACGCAGGCAGGGTCACAGAACGCAAGGCAATCAAATAAGGGTCTCTAAAAGCGACAAATATGTAAGAATTTGTTGTTTCATCCCATTAACAGACACAAGACACAATTCAGAGAGTCTGTAGGAGTTTGAGGTTTACCCAGAATCACAAGGGCGCCTCCTGGAGGCCAGGAGGATGAAGTCCTGGACTTTGCCTCCTTTAGTCACAGAGGGGGTGACAACTCTGTAAATGGTGTCGTCTTCATGTGAGTCAGTTATCACTTCACACTCTCTGTATTAAAGAATATTTATTATGGTTGATTATGATATCATAATGTGTTCTGCATTACATCAAGTAATTTGAAACGGTGGCTGATCATTTTATTTTGTCTGCCAGTTATTCTAGCAAAAAAAACCTGTAAGATATAAATAAAAAAGACACATGTAAAGGTTCATTTATAGATTTAAATGGATTTTTATTAATTTTT
>JAUMHP010000294.1:1510371-1534173 GCA_032361065.1 Enteromius trimaculatus
TTCAGCTTTCATATCATGTATAAATCTTAATTTCGGAAAATTAACACTTACGACTGGTTTTGTTGTCCAGGGTCACAAATGATAATGCACTTACAGTGGCAGTCATCTGGTCCATGGGAGTCTTATCCAAATTAAGTTCTGGCATGAGTGTTCTAGAAACATCACACAGGCTCTCCTCATTCTCTATGTCATCTGTAAAAACATATTTTTAAAAAGTATCAGAGATGTCTTAAAACTATACAATTTTGAATAACACACTGTTTTAAAGAACATTTTAGTTGAACTGAATAGGATTAGGAAAATAAATATATATAGTGGACAACTGCAGAAGTATTTAATGTGGACAAACACTGCACTTTATTTATTTTAAAGCAATACCACAGCTGCTAGTGTACTGGCTATGATACAAATTGCAATCTGTTGAAGATTTTAGGTGCACTACCCAAAACCATTTCCAACACATGGAGTCCATCCAGTTTTGGGCTGGGTGCCGAATTCTTTCTGGAGAGGAAACAATAAAAGTTAATAATCACACACTTGACATATTGCAGCTGAGAATAAATACCAACAGCCTCTTTTATCATCCAAAATGTCATATTTGTAGAGCCATACTGTTTTATGTATAAGAGATTTCACTGATATTTAATTCATGCCTACGTTCGAGGTTGTAGATTGGAATTCTGGGCCCCCTAATTGTAAACCCTTATCTTTTTAAACATACAATTCACAAACTGTTGTGGGTCCCCCTGGACCATGGGCCCCTAGAATCATTCCCACCTTTTACCCCTAGAATTTAAACAGCTTTAATGCCTCAAAAATTAAACATATGACATTTTTTTAAATCAATTTTTCAATTTCCAAGGTTTACCTAAATATGTAGATTAGGTTTCCCAGACACAGGTTAAGTACAGGGCATATTCAAACAAACTTACAAGCGATGTTTGACAACATCTGAGGTCCTCTCATGTCCACTACGATCTATGATTCCTGTGTGTAAATTAGAAAACATGCTGCTCTCTTCAAGAGGAGCTGATGGGATAGACTTTGTATTTGTAGAATTGACACCATTTGGCCAGTTTACTGCTTCTCTAGAGTCCTCCAGAGTTGATATAACAGATGATGGTGCTTTTCGAGTTGGACGCCTCCTGTTACTTTCCTAAAAAAATTAAGCAATACAATGCTTTCAAAGAAGAATAATGTAAAATAAAATAAACACATAGCTTGTAAACAAATTAATATTAACTTTATCAACATTTATCACCTGGGAGGAGCTGGCAATAGGACCTGCCATAATGCCCCGTCTTATCCTGCTACTTCTGTTCTTCTGGCTGTCTGTGTCTACGACCTTTTTCTCAGAGGGAAATCCCTCTTTCGATACTGTTATGAGACTATCCTGGCTAGAAGATAAATGGTACATACTTCTCTCACTTTCAGGGTGAACCGCAAAGCTCTTGCGTAGCTTTTCAGAAAGCATTTGGGAAGGCACTTGTGACACACTGCTTTCAGATAACCTGGGTAAAAGGTGAATGTTTATCGCTGTAAACTAATCTTGAAAGTCTCAAACAAATAAACACACTGGATTTAAAAAACATAAATAAATACCTTGAAGTGTCACACAACAGATTTTTTATAAAATCTTCCTCTCTTGTAACATTCCCAGTCAAGTCAATCGAAGAACTGGATGTGGTTTGATTGTCACTGTGTCGGTGTCCTTTGGTTTTGCCACATTCATTCATTCTGTCCTTCACAATTATCTCCAACATTGACTGCAAGGGATGTACTTCAGCCTAAACACAGATGCATTTTATGACCTCTTTGTTTTTGTTTTTTTTGTTGTTGTTTTTAATCATTTTGATCATTGATCATTTAGATACCTTATTCTTTTTGTAAAGGCCCTCAAGGTGAAGTATTCTGCGCAGATCTGACCTGTTACTAATGCTTGAATTAGTTCGTGGAAGCTCTTCATCCATACAAGCTATGGTTTTCTTCAGGCCCTACAAGTACATTTCATCATCCAACCAGAGCAATTTCTCAGAGAACAAACAAACTAACAATAAAAATACCTTTAAAACACACAATATGTATATCATGCTAAGTAAACATGTTAAAAGATAACCAAAAATGCTGCTTTGAGTAATACAGGGCAACGTTAGTTAGCTTGTGTACCATAGTTACAAGTCTTCCAAATAGAATAAACTAAATTAAACTAATCTGTCACCCACCTTTCGACTGAGATACTCCCGTACTAGAGACGCGGAGACTTCCTCAACATCCTTGCCCATCATGGATCAGAATAACACGGCGGTAACAAGATAGCAAGTTGGCTAGTTCGATGTAAACATCCTCAAACTTAACACTTACATCGGATACTGTTAGTCGGTGTAAGTCATATTTTCATCTACACGCCGTTCCTGAATTTTCAGCATGATATTTTGATGTTTTATGAACTGACTGGGGGATAAATGAGGTAATGTTAGTTGCAGAGGCTTGCTGCTAACTATCGGTCTAGCTTTTTGCCTTGTTGCTATAGTTACAAGCAGACGGTTGTTGATAGTGCGTGGATTAATGACACAGCTGCGCCTCCCTACGGATGTAACCTGTATTACAGTCACTACAGTTTGCAAAGAAAGTAGTTTTGACGCGTTTTTGTCGGCAAAAGTGAGTACAAAATCCTATTTTGTAGTATTCTGGTTGGACAATGTTTAGGTGGCAAGTGTGGAGAGGACTGCTGTATATTATAATAATAATTTAGAGTAATAAACCATCAAGATATATTCATCTTGAAAGTTAACTGATCTGTTTAGTCGAAAGATAAAAAAGTAGCATCCAAAAATCCAATATATGTCCACTTGAGTTGGTTGAGATGAGTGGTCTGTTATGGAAGATGAAAAAATCATTTGTTGATACATTTCGTAACACAATCAGCTTTGTCTATTGCAAAATGTGACTTTAACCAGAGCTTTTCTATGTTTGTTTGATTTGTATGTTGTTCTGAAACTTGGAGCCTCGAAAGACTTGATATATGTATATATATATATATATATATATATATATATCAATCAAGCTAACATTTATTGAGAAACATTCTTTTTCTAGTTAAAATTAAAAAACTTAGGCTTTTATAATTTAAAAAAAAAATGCATATTATGTTTGAAACTGTAATTGGATTAATCCATCAGAAAAAAGAAATGGGTCATAAGGCATAGTTCATAAAATAGACAACCTCACTTCAGTTTCATTAATTTTATTATAATTTTGTACATTGCACAAATATTCGACCTACAACCTAAAATCACCTTTTGCTAACCTACATTCACTGTCCATACATTTAATTTACTCACTACACTTTAACATAGAAACATCTGGGGTTATGAAAGCTCCATGTGTACATTTTTATTCAAAATTTGAAATACTGAAAAAAAAACAAAAAACATCTGAGTTTGAACAGAGGTGCTTACAGGAATTTTACAAAGAAACTGCAACCACAGCCCCTTTACAGATACTGGATCAAACTCTCAAGTAACATCTCATTCATTCAATTACATGGGTATGAAATCATTCCTCAGTGACATGGTGGCTATATTTTGTACATACTCAACTGCATTTAATCAACTAGATATCTTTTTCACCTATGCTATGTATTTATGCTAGAAGATCATGGGAACAGTATCTGTGTTTTTGGGACAAATTCATCCCAAATATGGCTTTTTTGTTGTTTTGTTAACCATGAGTGCAGCATCTAATGTAAACAACAGATTGCACTTCATCATTGAGCATATCAGGAGGAATGACAAAAAAAAAAGAAAAGAAAAAAAAAACTCCTTGGTTTTTGGCCCTACCTTCAGAAATGAACTTTTAGAAAAAATTAAAGTCTGGGAAAGTTCCAGAGAAGGAGAGCATCAATAGTCCTCAGCTGGAAAGAGAAAGACAAGCAGACAGAGAAACACAGATTAACTAGAAGAAGAAGAACTGAGTGGAAGCGGAGCGTGCGATCCGTTCGAGGTTAGAGAGGCCATAAGAAGTCTCAGCATGCAGGTGGTTAGTGGTGATGGAGGGAGGCTTACTTTCAATTGTGAGAATGCAGGTGCTGGCGGCAGTTCCTCGGCTGTTGACGGCTTTGCACATGTACTCGCCTTCGTCCTCGGGGAACGTTTCCGGCAAGTACAAGCAGTAGGTCTCCCCTCTCTCAATGTATTGGTAGTCTTCAGAGTCCGGCAGCAGCTCGCCTTCAAACCACCAGGTGACCTCTGGTTTGGGTTCTCCTGTGATCTTCACTGTGAACCGCACAGGCTCTGCGTCAACCACCGACTGGTTCTTAAGAGGCTTTTTAAACCATGGAGCGCCCGACCTGGCGTGGTCCTCTTCATCCTCGTAGGCGGCAGAGCCGTTAATGATGCTACCCTCTTCCTCCTCCTCTTCTTCCTTTTTCTGACAAGACACATGACAAAGTGTTTCACACTTGGAAAAAACACCAAGGCAACAGAAATCACACACATGCAGCTCTGCCATGCATTAGAGTTGAGGTCGGTCCACCATTTAGCTCTTAAACAAAGCAGCCCAGGAGAGGTTTACTTTTTGAAGAGCAGCATCAATTTCCTGTTGTTCGAATTGCATCCTTTGTAACTTCTGCTCTTCGATCTTCCTCTTTTGCTCTTCTTCTCTGGCCTTGGCCATTTGTTCAAATCGCGCACGCATGTCCACTTTCTGTTTGAACGGAACGTCTTCTGGTTTAGCTGGAGTGGTTTTATCCTCATCTTCATCCTGTGAAAGAAATGAGCAAAGTTCCTCATTTCAATGCTTGGAATGCTTTAGCTGGAATGAAAATGTGAGCAATTCCCTCGTTCTTTTACCTCCTGACAGCGCTCTGCCTCTCTCTCCTTGATTTTCTCATCAATTTCTTTCCTTCTTGCTCGTTCCTCCTCGATCTTCTTCTGGATCTCCTCCTCTGTGAGCTGCTTGATCTTCTCAAACTTAGATTTCAGGCTTTTGGCCTGGATGGAGCCGGTTCGCTTCAGCTTTGTTAGTTCTTCGTACTCGGTGCTCACCACCTCAGAGCTTTCATTGATCTCATCCTGAATTGGACCCACAAAACATATGTAAATAAGTGAAGCGTACAGAAATTGTAAGTGCATTGATCATTTTATTGGTACGTGAAGCTGACCTCGCCCATCTCTTGTCGCAGCTGTTCAAACTCTTTCTTCTCCATCTCCATTTTCTGGCGTCTAGCCTCCTCCTTGCGTTTTCGCTCTGCCTCTTCTTTCACTTTCAGCATCTCTTCAAAGTTGATTTCTAGTTTCCCTGGGTGCATTGCTTCCTGTGACTCTGTCCTCACCAGAGTTTCATCATCATCCTGCGCCTGTCACAAGAACGGGACAAACATCTCATCAGCGACTGATATTGAATAGCATATGAACAATTGTTTTATGTTGTGCAGGCAAAGAGGGTGTTCCTGAGATACCTGCTGTTGTCCTTTTCAGAGGTAATCAAACATCATGAATACTATGCTAGATATATGTAAAATGTGTATGATTATATTACTTTACATGTATGTGCAAAAATCAGCACTGAACATTTGACTGCAGCTTATAAATTGGGATTTGAATTTGATGTACATTCAACAGAAAGTTGAATTATAAAAGTTAAGTGCAAAATGATATTTGACTTCATTGTGAAAATCAAAAGCTCACATAGGCTCAATTGAAGGTCTGGAGTCCTAATTCTGTTCTATACTAATACTCAAAAGCAGTATGTTACACTACAAGGATTATCCTGTGCATTGGTATCTCGCTTTATATACAGGAAAAAGATCAAAATATCCATTAAACAAGACATTTTCTTGAGAAGCAGAAATATGTAAGATGATATCACATTTTTCACCAAGAAAATCTATTTTTCTTTGGCCTTTTTACTTATTGCACTATAAAAACATAAAATAACAGTATCCCTAACCCAGTAATACAAGTATGATAGCTCCCCTTTAAGACCTGTTTTCTAAGAATGTATAGTATCCTCAATACGTTTATTTTTTGGATTGTTTTAAGTTTTTGTATAACTAAGCATTGTGACTTCACATTAACAGAACAGCTGTTTCTTCTTTCGAAATGTTTCTTACTTCTGTATCTCCATATCCAGTCAAATTATCCTGATCCAGTCCAGGGCTCTTAAAGACACAATTTGAAAAGCATAACAGACAAGCATTGCAGCATGTATACCATTTGAGCACACTGGAGATTTGGACATGTGTTCACATTTGTATCTAAATGAATTGTTTTAGATTGAATAAGAGACCATAAGCAAGTTGATGTACTTAAAATTGAAATTGACACCGGTTAACAGTTGTTAGCTGAGAGACAACATGTGCTCAGATGATATAAACATAACGAGCAGATTGCATTACAATAAACATGCAGCATAATGTATGTTTATGCTATATTATTAATAAGCAGAACAGCTGTAAAGTTTCCTGAATAGAATGCTAAATATAATTAATATTAATATATTTTTCAATTAGTGCAATTTTACTTTTTAAATTAGTTCATGCCAACAGACTGTACAGTACTTGTGCAAATAAGTTCTCATGCATTATCCTACCATATTCTTGCGTGCTTCTGCGAAAAGTCTTTTCTCTTCTTCCAGGCGTCGCTTGGCTTCCTCCTCTTTCCTTTTCTGCTCCTCTTCTCGTCTCTGTCTTTCCAAATCCTCAAAACTGATGGCCAGCTTTCCAGGTTTAGCCCCATCTGAGTTTATCATGGCCAGCGGGATGTCTTCATCACTATTTACAACCTGCAAATCAATATATTAGGTTTAGGAAAATAAGTTAAGATGAGCCAAGCGTGTGATTTGGCGTAAAACTTGTCTGACTGTGCCAAGTCAGTTTTGACTGGACTCTGTCTGATTGCAGACTGCAGCTGTTAGATTTCAAATTTCTTTGACATTTCTTACATGTTTTCTATGACCTTTTGTAATAACAGTGAGCAGTTTATGTATATGAAATATTACGTAGGCCTGCTTATCACACTCTAATATATGCCATCAAAAGATGGTTACTATAGTACACATTAAAAAAACAACAACAAACAAACATGATATTACCATGGTGCTGCTTCACAAGCACACAAACTGACCATGCTCTTTCTGGCCTCTGCAAAGGCCTTTCTCTCTTCTTTGATGCGTCTTTTCCTTTCTTCCTCCACTCGCTTGTGTTCCTCTTCCAGCCTCTGTCTTTCCACCTCTTCAAAGCTGAGACGAAGTTTACCCGGTTTGAATTCTTCCTTCTCCTCCTTTGTATCCTGAGCATCCTCATCATCCTGGGCCTGTGATGAATAGTTTATTATTATTCACATTACACATGTTTTTCAACTCTTTGGACACTTAAGTCGTATTTAAAAATGTCTCCATGTTAATGCATTAGATACAAAATATCAAACTGAGTAGCGTCCGCTGCTAAGTTTTTTAAGCTTGATCCACGAATATTACTTTTATAAACTTAAAGAATATAAACTTTTATATTGGAAAAGTAATATTATGGATTGAGCACAGAAGCTTCATGCAACAGTTTAAAGTTAAAAACATTTTAGAAAAAATCTTATTCACAGTACTTTTTGATGGCCTGAAGGTGAGTAAATTTTTAGCAAATGTTCTGTTTTGGGTAACTATTCCATTAAGTATCCAAATAGTAAAAAAGGTGTCCACTCTATATATTGTACAGTATATGCAAACCGATATATCTGCTGGTTGTGGAAAATATACCCACCATGCCCAGCTTGGCCTCTTCAAAAGCTTTTTTTTCCTCCTTCAGTCTGCGCCGGGCCTCCTCCTCTGCCTGTTTTCTCTGCTGCTCCTGTCGCTCCTTCTCCTGTTCTTCAAAGGTCAGACGCAGTTTACCAGGGGTCACCGGCTCCTTCTCCTTTGAAGGAGAATCTCCATCGTCCTCCTGTTCAATCATGGAGCGACGCTTGGCCTCTCTAAAAGATCGCCGGTTTTCATCATATCTCTTCTTCTTTTCCTCCTCAGTTCGCTTCTTTAGTTCCTCTTCTCTGTTCTTCTCCATGTCCTCAAAGTTGATCTTGATCTTTCCTGGTTGTTTTTGTGATTTTGCAGGCACCACTCGTACCAATAAACTGTCATCGCCTTCCTGTGATGAAGTAGTGAAGAGGTCAACCAAACAGGTAAAATAACAGTTTTTTCACTGAAATTACAAAGGTATGATGAAATTTCTTCTGTTTTGTTTGGATTTTTTGGAAATCAGAAACAAATGTGAGGTCTAATCTGAAGCAATAATAATTTTTTTTTAATGCTTTGACCTGCTACATTTTTCCAGTCATGGACAAGCATCCAGACAGGTTTCAGATAAGGCCTGACAGCAGAATACATTCTTCTGGCACAGTTGCCTTCATTTGTGTCATACTAGACAGAGATATGGGATTGCTAATTCAGTCATAGAGCATGGCCTGCAAGTGGTGTGGGAAACAGTTGGCAGTCACATGTTGTCCATGCTTGTTAACTCTGGCTCCAGAAACGGTGGCATTTTCTTAAATTTAACACCCAGTGCCATGTTAAATGTAAATGAATTCGTCTTTGTAATGGACATCATTGCACACATTTTGCATAGAATTGCACAGTTTGTATTATATGCTACCATTCAAAAACCTGGAAAGATTTTTTTTAAATGATTTGGAAATGTTCACTAGGCAAGGCTGCATTTATTTGATCAAAAATGTTATTAGAATTGTAAGTACCTGTTTCTATTTGATTATATTTTAAAAATGAGTGTTCATCCCTACACTGGCAAAGCCAATTTTTTTTCAGCAGTTATAGAAATCTTTTATAACATGTTGTTACTGTCATGTTTTTGTTTTATTTTATACAAAAATGTTGAATAGATTTTACATTTAACAGTGGTGCTAACATTAGACTATGAACTGTGAACTAACATTATATATTTATTTTTTATAAAAATAAATTATAAATTATACAGTTAATAAATGCTATTACAAGACACTGCTCATGAATGTCATGTTAATGCATTAAAATTCATATTTTTTTAAAAATCACACTCATACACAAAGTCTGTTTGTGTGATTTTTGAAGTAGGTCATTTCATGAATCCAAATAAATATTATATTCATATATTTAAGCAATTAAAATAACAAATAAACATAAAATAACATTTTACAATGATGAAAAAAAACCCAATTTAACTCACTATACACATTATATTAATAATGTTCAACTGTAGCTGGTTATCACTGCAGGTTCTATTGCAATGGGACTTTGTTCTATAATATAAACCCATTCCGTGATTTGATTTCACTTCCATATAGTGCTAGATTTTAAAATAGCACTTTACAATACATCAGAGGATTACCTGAGTGATTACAGATACTTTGGTGGAGATTTTCTAATAGTAGACCTGATAAAGCAGCCGACTGCCAAAGTCGCATTAAAAGCATCCTCCTATAGCCCCAGCCTGTTATCATGACACACTGACTCACCTCCTCGGCTTTCTTGGCCAGCTCTCTCTGAATCTTGGCCTTCTCTTTGGCCTCCTGTGCAGCTCGCTTCTTTCTCTCCTCATCTGTTCTTTTCCGCTCCTCCTCCTGCCTTTGTTTCTCCATCTCTGCAAACTTCCCCTTCACACTGCCTGTGAATGGACAGAAAGCCGACAGTTGGTGTCTATAACAGGATTAAAGTGCTGTCACAAAGATTAAGTTGGATCAGTCCTAAACTCGAATCACCGAGATCCCTCTGTTTTTCTCATTTCACCCTACCTGTAATCTTAGGAACATAGGACTTTTCTATCTTCGTTGGCTTCACCTCTTCCTCTTCATCACTAGAGGCAAGGAGTTCCTTTATCTGTGGAAGATCCGACAGTTGTTGTGAGGTTAGCCGTTTTATCCAGGATCAGAAACCATGCTGGTCGTAGCAAGCCAAGCAGACTTTAATCCTTGTAAGACAGGCACATATGACCTACAGGGGTGGATGCTGATTGGGCCATCGTTCGTGACATGGGCAGGGGATCAGTAGAGTGTGCATGCAGCAAGCAGGCATCACAGATACTGGGGTGCTTAACTGATAAAAAGCTTTTTTATAAGGAAGTTTGTGTACAGTACATCCTTTTAAATACCTGAAAATGAGTGTTGATGCATGCCAAATCTTACGCAAACACTGCAGACCCAGCAAGCAGTATCTTCATTAACCTTAAGTCAAAATCTCCTACTATGCGTTGTTAGTGGCGGGGGTCAATGGATGAAGTAACAAAACAAGATGCTGTTGGACACGTTTCTCTACTGACCATTTGCTTCCTGCGAATATACTCTCTCTCTTTAACATACTGCTCTCTGCGTTTCTTTTGCTCCTCCTGACTTCTCTTTTGGTTTCTGTCTTCTCTAGCTTTCTGCATGGCCTCAAACTTATTCTTCACATCTTCTTTCCCCAACTTGGGAACATAACTTCTCTGTACAGGCTTAGATTTTTTAAGCAGTTTCTTCAGAAGAAAGAGAAAATGAGGTGTGAGAGAATGTTAGTAAAACAGAAAAATTGAATTTTTTTTATAATCTTTCTGTTTTGCAGAGAGTGTTTATATTTTTATAACCTAATCATACGGTACCTCTTGTTTTAGTGCCACCTCTGACATATTTGTCAAATTAAGCGATTCATCCTCCTCTTCATCTTTCTCCTCTTGGTTGATGTTTTCCTCATTCGTTTTTGAAACCCTCTCTCGTTTTCTCGTCCTGCCGGTGGTCCTTGTCTCCTGTTTGGGCTCTTTCTCTTTCTCTGGTAAGCTGGTGTTGTTTGGTTCATCTGCAGCACTATTTATCTCCACTTCTTCAGACATGCTCTCATCACATACTTCCTTCCTTTCTTTATGGTTTTCATCATTGATTGTGTTCTCTGTATCAATAACATCAGCTATATCGTTCGTGTCTTTTGTGTTGTTTATATGCGTCATGTCTGTTGACACATCCGCCATGCTCATCACTTCAGTCATGTTGTCGTTTTAAGACACACTGTAACAGGGCCTGTTGCAAGATGAAGCTGACATTGGGAAAAAGACATCATGACCACAATATTCCATTGTAAAGACACTGCTTTAGACTAACAAAATTACAGAAAACAATGGTACTAAAGTAAGCTTTGAGTGTTGATGGTGTCAGTTGGTGGTCTACAAAAGAACAGATGTGTGCGGGACCTCCACCAGGAGCAGTGTGGGACATACAGGGCCCTAAATTTAACTCCCAGTCTGGGTCCGGCCATGTGATTGGAGCTATTTTTATCTGGAGATATGAGTCTAAGAAGAGGTCAGCACCGAGATGGCGCACATGAGACCCCTGACTAAATGACTGCATTTTAGATGATTCAGATGTGTCTCTACAGTGCAAAAGTATACAGTCAATGTATTTATTGCAGTAATGTGTTTTTACACTATTCTATTTTAATTATATCTTTGCATTTCATATGTTCTATATCTGACATCCATGCTACAAAAATCCTTGACGAACAGCAGCATTTACCCATGCAGCACAGAAAAACACAGTTTTATGCATGATTCACTATGTGTGTAATATTATATGCCTGTAATCATCTAAATTTTGATGCATAGTCACTCTCCTATTCATATATGACAAAATCTCACACAACTGGTGCTCCTCTGGTGACTAGAACCCACAACTGATCACACCTCACTTTTAGAAGATGACGAAGACAACATGGCTCCCGCAAACAATGCTGCCATTTTTATCCATTGTTTCCCGCCACATTTCCAATTGAAGTAGGCCTATTCATTTTAATCAGCTTATGTGAATTTATACAGTACACTAAACATTTACCAAAAATGTAATTCCTTACATAAAATGTACATTGTTTCTTATCTTGTGTAGTACTTAGATGTAAAAGTCAAACTTAAGTTTGATTTCAGAGTTTTGTTGGATACTGTTGGAGTATTTTTTTTTCTTTTCTTTTAATATTTAATTATTATTATAATGTCCTCGAATACACATATCTTTATCATATTATCACATATCATATTTTTTATTTATTTATTGTATTCTCCAATAGTTTAGATATTTAGCTTCTTGTCTTTGTAAGCTTTCCCCTCATACTCATTAGTGATTCATTTGGGATCTAATAGAATAAATAATAGTATAATAATACACAATAGTCTACAGTGTACTATATTCTCGTTGATAGAAGTAAAGATATGAGGTCGACCATGTAACATAGGCCCTCATCCGCCTGTGGACTTGCCCTTTGGATTTCTTTCCCCCACAGGCTTTATTAGATTTTTAATACTTCATAAACGATCATGTAAAATATCCTACCTTCTTCAGAGTGATATTCTTCCTTTGTCTTCAATCATAAGATTTTTTCCGTTGTTCACGATGAGTTTTATAATGCCAAAACCAAGTCTAAATCCCCAAGCACAGGTTCAGTCTTCTCTTCCCGTGCGACAGAGAGTCAAATGAGCACAGTCGGGTGTCGGTGGGCGCTATCCATAAAAATATCCGTGCCCCTCTCCATCTACCGCATTCCACACGCGCCACCGGCTGACGGCCTCAGCTGTCGCACCACATATGTCTCCTTATCTCCGAGTCTGAGGCGCTTTTACACTAAATTAATTGTTGGAACATAATTGTTATTTTCAGGCTGTCAACGACACGAATTACCTGTAAGTTATTATTAAATAATGTGCTTATTCATTAGTTTATGTATTTTTAATGGCAGCCTGCATGCGCATTGCACGTAAAATTTACGCTTAAGTAACCTTTCATGCTTTACAGGCGACGGTTTTGCCTCTCTTTTTTTAAGTAATGTTATGTCTAGGCTATTATTTGAAACTTATATTTGAGCTAAGCTAAAGCAATGTACCCTACTCAAATAACATCACAATAGCCTACAGATTAAATTATGTCACGTGATTAATTAATAATAATAAATATTTAAAAAAACTTGCATAAAATGCATAGACAAGCATGACATTAAAATAATACTATAAATAAAATGCAATATAGACTATAACCAACCTGACTGCAAAATCTAACCAAAAAATGTATTAAATTAAATGTAATTGAATGTTTTGCGCCATTCAGAAACTTCTTTTATATATCTTGAATAAGATCTATTTTTTTTCTTAACAAAAAAGTTATATTTACTGTAAATTATATGGTATTTCATTATTTTCCATTCCCAAGCCAAAAATATATATATAATTTTCAGCACTTTACATAATCCACATTGGAGGTAGGTTTGTATATAGGCACCTTATGTAAGCATCTATCAGGTTTGTTTGTTTTCAGTCATATTTTCCACACAAACATGAGCTTGTTTACATGGAAAGCTATTGTTGGTCGTTGGAGCCAGTAGGCTTTATCTTAAAAGCGTGTGGCTTGTCCAGTCAGTTCTGACCCACTTATCACAGTCACATAGAGGTGTGTGATAACCCTGATATCTCAATGGGTCACTCCAGAACTCAAACACTATCACAGCGTATAACATAGCCTACGTAAAAAAACATAAATAAGTGAATAAAAACGGCCACCTTATTTGTTAGTTTCTACAATTTAAGATTTCAGAAAATGCTAATATTATTTAAGCACTTAATAGACAACAGGTCTTGTTGCTGTGATGACAATGTGATTCAGAACTGTCAGTGGGGATCTATTGGCTCACTGGTCTTTGACACAACAGCATGCTTTCGGGATGAACAGTTCAGATGCCTCCCTCCTGTGCGTTTATGCTTTGTATTCATATTACAAATGACTAATAATACATGAACACAGTTTGGATGCAGTAGGAACAGGTAATTCATTGCATCTCACTACCTCACCAGCCGGTAGTGCCAAAAAACATTCTTTTCACTTTTTTCTTTCATTTTTTACAAATGACCAATTTTAACATTCTCAAATGATTAATTTATCAAGTGTTAACCAAAATTGAGCTGGAAACCCCCTCAGCCTGAAGGACAGCACTGTCATCTGTAACATGAACTCAGACCCAGCATGCATCTCTCTCTCCCTTCAGACTGTGACATCTTCAGTACTGGAAGACTCATACTCGGGGTTAAAGGGGTTTAACCAGCAGCTTTGAGAAGCATCTAAAAGCAGGATGCTTAAGTGAGATGTTTGTATAGTGTCATGCAAAGGGTTGTACTTCCTACCATGAAAGAAAAAAAAAGACAAGTCATAGTTAGTGTATGGTACTGACTCAATTTTATAAATATATATTTGAATCTTTTACTGTTTGAACCTCTGCAAGTCATTTTAACAATCAGTTTTCTTCAGTCTGAAGGCTAAAGTGCAGTGCTAAAAGCTTCGCTCTGAAAGACCAATGGGAACAACAAGGAAGAGCCTGAAATAGCGTCCCACCTGTGGGCAGAGATCAGAGCTATAGAGACAGCTAGCCTGCTAATACTCACTGCTGCTTCTCTCACTGCAGATTTGGAGAAATTTAGCATTACATCACTTACGCACAATGGGTCCTCTGCAGTGAATGAGTAGCGTCAGAATGAGAGCTGATAGAAACAGCATAATGATCCTCAAGTATAATTAACACAACTCCAGTCCATGCAGTTAACATCTTGTGAAGCAGAAAGCTGCTTGTTTGTTACTTTTGACTAAAATTAAAGTCCTTTCTCCATAATATTACTTTTCCCGGTGCAAAAGACACATTGTCTAAGAAATACACACAGATCAAGCAACATTTGCAAGTGAAAACAGTTCTCGTATTTTGACCAGAAGCAATTATTTCAAATTAAAATGCCCTAATAATGGGATTTGTTTCTTTCAAACACGCAACTTTCACTTTAAACATTAGCTGATGGAGTATGTAGATTATTGTGATGTTTTTATCATCTGCTGGGACTCTCATTCTGATCTCGGAAGGCCTGAGTATTTTCATTTTGGGAGGAAATACTCCTTTAGGCAGAGGAAAAAGGCTTGTTAAGAGTATACCACATGTATCTTCTTTAAGAGGGTCATGACTTGACAAACACTGCAATAGGAGGTGGTATAAATAGCACACTGCTCTAAGTGTGGTCAACGGTGCTACAGCAGGACTTCTCCGTACAGGTGGAGCGGAGGCAGTCTGCCACTTCCTCAAGTTGTGATCTGTCACACTTTTATGGCCAGCTGCACTTTAGAATGGTTTATTGGGGTGGAAACAGTATCCAGCAACTGTAAAAAGAATGTTCTTTTATTTGTTTACACAGAATTTTAGTCAAACATATATTTTTACAGTATCAAAGTGTATATTTGCTTTTGTATTGTGACATACATCTATGCGGAACAAATTATTGACAAAAAAAAAAAAATGTAGGGTGGGGATTTATTTAAGGGTGGTGCATTTAGAAAATAGATCTACTGAATTTAATTTCATGCCAACATTAATGTGAAAATTATTTAGATGCATTTTAAGTGATTATTAAGCTCCTTAAGATGGACATGTTGGAGCTGTTGGCTGTGCTGTCGTGTTTTTCTTTTGCTTGACTCAGTGGAAAAACTAATGTCAGGTTTATTGGCTCTTTTTTTTCATACAAGAAACAGTAAATGTAATTTAATCCCTCTTTATTTCTTTACATCTTGTTCTCTTTGACTTTTACTATTGTTTTCCTGTCTGCCTCGCTCCCTCTCTCAACAAGTCAGCTGTTGGCCTGGTTGGGCATTTACTCTACTACAGGAACAGGTGCAGATCACAGCAGGACACTGGGCAGGATGGAAAGTTTACAGTTGGTTCGAAAGAGAAATTGTAACACTTGAAACACTTGTATTTGCTTCACAGTTGCTGAAATATGCTGCATAACAATTTACTTAAACACGTTCCAATATTTCAGGCCCTGAAATCTAACTTCACTAGTCTAGTTCTTTGTACCTTTGCTATTAATTAGAGTGATTTGTGTTAGGAATACAAAAGATCCTTTAAAAGCTCTGGAACAATAGTTTATTGGTTATAAGATCAAAATGCATAGATTATTGTTGTTAAAGTATATTAGTATTGTTCACAAAACATTAAGATATCCATTTCTTATCAAGACCGAGGTCAAAAGAGAGCTGTATTTCCTCTGCGTATCTGCTTACAGATAGCCGAAGTCTTCACTATCAGGTACCAGAGCAAAGCTAAATTAGGGCTTGTGACAAGTGAGAACTGGCTGACTGCCCAGGAGCTCAGAGAAGATGTTGACTTATCAATCTCAAATAACTTTGCTATGATCTAAAATCCTGATCTGTGTCAGAGATCCCAAATAGACATATGACATTGCTATTCCGCTGTGTATATGTACAGTAGCAATATACACATCAGCATTGTACTAGTTAACACAAATCAGTTCATAATGAGATGCCTTTATAGACCTGTCAAAAGGGAGGGTTTCAGAGTTGTTGTTGTTTTTTTGTTTTTTTTAAATATGATGATAAATCAAATCTGTAGCTCAGCTGCAGTAAAGGACTCCCTCATCTGGTGAACTGGAAGAAAAACAGCTCAGTGCATTGAAATTGGAGTGAAATTGATGCTTTGAGAATTTATTTTTGCCTTCTAGTGGAACAGGCTTTGGGTTGTTCTTTATGATGAAATGGACATTTAGTAAAGGCAGTAGAAATGTATTTATTAACCATATAAAGCCTGCTGTAATATATTTAATACAAGACTCTTAAATTATCCATATAATCAAAACTTTGCTGAAAAAAACTTGGTTTACAATACATGCATTCTGTGGTCTGATTGTGGTCTGTATAAATGGAAAAAAAAATGTACCTTCAGGTAATGGTGTACATGTAACGTTTTGCTGTGAGATCTGATTTTACTGATTATGCTGATTGTAATTAAATAACGGAACAACAGATTTGATATTATTAATAATAATTCCAGTTGAAAACCATAAACTCAAGCAACTTTAAGGTTAATGTTAAACTGTGATATGCAAATATGCCAGGAGACTTTTGACTGAGTAACATTTATTAGTAGATCTTAGTAATTATTGTATTGTACTGCATTATATGTTTTACCCCATGCACAATAAAAACTTGATAATAGATAGTGACAAACGATATTTTTATCTGAATCGCTGTGTGTGCGAATTTGTGGTGGATGCTCCTGGTACATACATAATCGCATACACATCTGACATTTCTATATACAGTTCTATATAAGGCTGCTATACAGATCCCATTGATATACATTACAAGCTATGAGAATTCCATTTTACATTTTAGCCTTAAACATCAGCAACTGAACCAAATTGCCCACATTTAATTTTTTGACTATTCTTCCTCAGGTATGAGTTTCATATATAACATATAGCCATTGAATCCAAAAACATAACATGCAATACAAGTGTAGAGTTTAGCAGTTTAGCCTACACACTAAAAAATACTAACAACCCTAAAAACAACCCAATTTGGCAACCAGGCACTGTGTAGCTCCCCTTTTGACCCACTGCGAGGTTACCAAAATGATCCAAATTGGGTTAAATTTACCCAACTTCCTTTCCCTCCAGTCTCAACGCTAGATTGGGTTGAAAAACTAATCTAGGGTTTATTTTTCTCTAATGGGTGCTTATTACTACCTAAAGCGTAGATGTTGGTATCTGAATCGCATATTAACTACAGTACACATTGAAAAAGTATCACCCCAGAGGCAGTTGTTGTTTTTTTACCTTTTTTTTTTTTAAAGTAAAGGCTCTCGTTTCTTTTACCCCAGCCCGACAGAGGGCATGCATGTGCCGTATATCGATACACGAGAAACCTTCAACCGGAACGTCAGAGGAAGAGAAATAGGCGTAAGTGAAGACGACAATTTTGTTGCGACTGTGCTAACCGCTCTGATCCCAGAAAAACCCCGGTGAATCGTTGTCATTTCCGATCACCTCAGCAGTCCGGTGACACACCCCCTGCAAAAAGCCTCGCTTGGACGGTCAATGGCCGTGAGGCTTCGGCGCACGGTATGTGATCAGCACGGCGAGCAGCCAGCCGTTGTTTGCACTGCATCGAAACTGACAGCGAGTGTTCGTATAAACTTGTGCTTGGGTTTTTTGACGGCATCAGCAAGCTTTTGGCAGCTATTGCGCGCAGGATTAATTAGACGTCAGTCAGATAAACTCGCGGGAGCAGAGCGTTGCGTTTCCGTTTCTCCCTGCGGCTAAATACCGGACGGCTAACGGCTGTGCTAAAGCTAACCGTTAATGAACAGCCAGTGTTTTTTTTTTTACAGGGGTAACTACGTGCGAGTGAAGCGATTGTGTTTATCGTTTACATATGTTGAAGAGCAATGCAGAAACTTTGGTTTTGAAGTGAGACACTGCTGTCTTGTGTTGATCCCGTCAATCGCGGTTTCTATCTTTGTCATCATGTAAAAATAGCGTTGAGTTGTAGCTCTTAAACGGATTTGGCGACGGCTCGTCGTGGTTTCGCCTCGGCCAGGAAGCACCTGACACAGGTACTGGGTATAACTGTCACTGCTTGGCTTTAATAGTTTCTTTTTGGTAACAGATTGCGTTTTTATGGATGCTTAGCTCTCTCGGCTTGTAGGAGACAGTGCTGGAATGAACCTGCGCTTTGTTTTTTTTCTCAAGAAGAACCGAAACTGACACAAGGGAACCCATCATGAGGTTAACGTCGTTAATACAATCTAAATGTTAGTGTTTCGTTTCATTTTTACTGGTGATTCGGGCTTATTGTATGTTACATAAAAATGGTATTGCGTTCTAATGCATCTTTTGTGTTGTTATGTGCCACTTGTATTTGTGGCATCCCATTAGCCATTTAAATTTGCTCATGTTCAGTTTAATAAACAAAGTGGTGACAGGGCAAGAATTCTGACAGTTAGTGACACCTGTCTTGTGTGGATAGATAAAGTCGAGCTGAAGGGAGGTGTACACGTGAAACACTGTTCATGTCTCAGATTGCAGGTCGTTGCCAGTGGTGAGCTCGCTAAACACAACACAAGCCATTCTTATGCTCCGTCACACACAGGACTAGCTTTGTGTCGTGTAGCTTTTCATTCACACCGCCTTTACCTGAAACATACTAGATAAACATGCTTTTGTTCTGATAAATAGCAGTTTTTTGGGTGCAGGTATGAAGCCTGTGTCCCTGTCCAGTAGTGCGCCATGTTCACACTGCGGCAGCTGAGACGGGCTGGTGCATGAGCGACCTTAACCCTGTAAACCCTGCGAAATAATTAGCAGAAAAATCTATTGTTTTGGTATGGAGCATATTATCTAAAAAAAGGTTTGCACTTATGTTTTGCATCATGTTTGATCAGTGTGGTGTAGAGGATGGAAAAATATTCAGTGACCCTAAATGTGCACAAGTTTGCAAATTCGTGCAGATGTACTTTAACAAATGGTAAAAAACTGGTTAGTAAACGTGAACTAAGAATGAACAGTTATTCTACAGCGTTTATTAATCTCAGTTAATGCTAATTTTCAGCATTTTTAAAATCACAAGTTGTGTTTGTTAACATTAGTTAATGCACTGTGAACAAAGAAAAACTGTATTTTCATTAACTAGCATTATCAAAGATTAATTAATAGTGTAATAAATACATTGTTTATTGTTTGTCCATGTTAATTATTACAATAACTAATGCTAACAAATGACACCTTATTGTAAAGTGTTACCAAAAACTGTAATGTATCACTTTATATCTACTAATATGTCTTAGTTGTGTTTAGTTTTATGATCAAGGGAGTTTTCTTTTCAGTTATTAGGAAATTAGCTGAAATGCAATACAATGATGAAGTGATGCATAAAAACGTTGCTCAAAAGCTTGTATCATGTTTGATGCTTATTTTTGATGCTGTATTGATAATAAGGTAAAGGTGCTTCAGTCAAGTATGTTTATTTTCAAACAATGTAAAGTGATCATAAAGTAGCCTTAAAAGTACCAATAATGTTGCCTAGGCTTTTTAGGGTTAAACGAATGTTTTTTAAGTTTATACTCATACAGTTGACCTACTCATACACATGAGTGTGTGAATGATACCAGAACTGTCCCTTTAATGAATTAGTTGTTGCAAACACCCCAGGGCAGTTTGTTAGCAGAGCATGTGAGTACTCAGATTTGATCAGTGGCTCTGATGTGATGTTATACATGTGTGTTGTCAGGGGATGAGAGGAGAGCAGGTGCTGTGCTCCTGGCTGCGGACTCAGTGACTCTCTCTTTGGGCTCAGGATGGCGCAAGGAGGGCCCCAGTTGGACTATCATATACTGCAGGACCTCAAGCAGCGCTTCCCAGAGATTCCAGAGAAAGTGGTGTCTCAGTGCCTTCTTCAGGTGAGGACCAGTCACAACTCAAAGGGGATAAGTGTGCATGTGGCCTGCTCCAGCACATGTGAATGAAACAGAAAAGCTTGTGCTATAATAATTCAAAAACATTGAAATAACATAGTAAACTATTGATTATGCAATCATCGACAGGGCTCTCATAAAAACTAGATTTTGAGTTATTTTTATTTTTCAAAAATATTTCTAGATTTTGGTGATATTCTGTAGAGTTTTCTTTCTTTCTACCTAACAAACCATTGACATAAAATGGCTTTCCTGAGATAACATCAAGTCAGGTGGCATGTTTTCCACAAGTTTTTGATGTGATGTGAATCTCTGATTATCATTTTATTGTTTGAATGTTGTAATAAAATTACTTGATTTGAAAAATTTGACTTAAGCTGAAAGTTGGCATTGCTTTATCAAAAACGTTTCTCCTCAAAATGGCATTGTTCATCTTCAACTCAAAAATTTGACAATTTAAAAAACGATCTTATGAAAATCAACTGTTCACAGTAAGGGTCTTGTACACTACCGTTCAAAGTTTTGCGGTTGGTAATATGTAATGTTTTTAAATTTGAAGGGTGAATGTGGCACAATAATATTACAATTTAAATGAGCTGTTTTCAATTTTTATAAAATCTAGTAATATAATTTTATTAATAAATTATAGCAAAAATTTTAATAAATCATATTCAGATATATTAATACCTTTGACAGAGCTGAAGTCTTCAGTGGCACTTGATCCTTGAGAAATATTTCTATGTTGATTTGATGCTCAGAACATTTCTTAATATTATTGATGTTCAAAACAGTTGTGCCTGTTATATGGAAATGCTTTTTTTGCTCAGAATTTGATGAATAGAAAATCTTGTAGTGCACTTTTGATGAGTCAGCCTTTTGTAGTCACTTTTGATCAATTTAATGCATTCCTGCTTAATACAAATAATAATTTATTTAAAAAATTCATGTTTGCCTTAAAATTTTGAACTATGGAATATTACGATAATGATGTGCAGTGAGTGTGACGTTGTATCAGTAGTAATTTTTTTTTTGCTGTGTCATTCTGGCTCAGTGCAATTACTGAGTGTATCAAAGAGGCATCAGGTGCAAGAACAAGTTTACTTGACTCTTCCATTTCCTCCTTAGAACAACAATAATGTGGATCTCTGCTGCCATCTGCTGGCTCAGGAGAGTAATAGATACCTGTATGAAGAGTACCACAGCCCAGATGACTTGCACCTAAACCGGAACCACATGCTGCGCATTAGCGTGGGTTACCCTGCTAATGATGGGGTTAAGAATAATGCTGTGGGTCGAGCTTTGGTCCACAGTTCCAGCGACGGGCACATTGAGCATCCTCGGAGTGGTTTCCCCGAGCCCCTCTCTGCCCCAGCTACTATGGCGCCGTCACCCGGCTTCAACCCCTTCTTCATGAACGATCAAGGACGCTCGAACATTCCCACCCCTCCACCCAGCATCCAGGGCATGTCACCCACATACCACCCTGTCCCACGTTACATGCCTCCAATAACAGTTACCCTCTCCCAGAACATTCCTTCTGCCCCACAGGCACTGCAGATCCCCCCTGGTGCCTATTGTAACAGCGGGAACACGGTTTACATGCGTCCCTCGCCGTCTCAAAGTCCTCAACCCACACCCTGGTCAACATCTGGGACATCTGTATACCAGCAGTCTCCCTATGCCACTCCAACATACGCATCCCCATACAGTTCTCCCCAACATCAGGTCCAGCAGACGCCCCAGGTGTTTCTGCCCATAAGTCCCCCCACCCTTCCTGGGCTGTCCTACCAGCAGCCGCCAGTTTCTCACAGGCCTTTTATGTCCTCTAAAGGCCCTATGAAGAACCAGATAGAGATCACACTGGAGGGACAACGACCACGGAGCAACTCCCCTGTACATGCTCCGCAGGGGGCGCTCTATATGGCCACCAGCCCTTCACCGAGCTCCCCATCCCGGGCCATTAGTATGACAGGACCCCCCGGGGCCTCCATTCATCAAGGGATTTATGTCCATCAGGGTGTGGGAAGGCCCCGGCCGACATCCTCTCCTCAACCAGCCACATCTGCGTTCATCAAGATCAAAGTGTCTCCTGGACAGGTGCAGCGTTCCTCGAGTTCTCCACCAGTTGAGACAGAATCCCTCCTCAATATAGTGGACCAGGGCGAGCGCCACGGTGCCCCTCCTCCGATCCTGCCCATCTCTGCCCTGCCAGCGAACATCTCCAGTCACATCAGCCGTATGCCTAGACGATCCAGCTCCGGCTCGGATGACTATGCGTATACTCAAGGTATAAATCTCTATACAAAGACCTCACGTGTTTGTATAGAGACACATACTTAATATATTCATTTTCAGTTTTGAATCCCTGGAATAAATTACATTTTAAAAATATTAAAAAGGATAAATTGTAATATAATATTTAGTATACTTTTTTTTTAATCAAATAAATGCAGCCTTCTTTTAAAATCATTACAAAATCCCAAATCTTACCAATCTCAAACTTTTAGATAATAGTGTGGAGTGTTGGGAAAAGTTACTTTTAAAAGTAATTGTATTTGTAATACAATATTGCATTACTCCCTAAAAAGTAACTAATTATGTTACTTTTTATGGAAAGTAATGCGTTATGCTACTTTTGTGTGCTTTTGAGTTACTTTTTTTTATACGGGCAGAGCCTGAGTGTTTGTTTTTATAAGAAGTTCTATTTATAGCAAATGTAAAAGCCCTTTAACACCAAAAAGTGTCACGAATAAGCCTCAGGCTGAAGAAAAAGTAAATTCACATCTGCACAGTAGAATACAGGAGAAGAAAGTAAAATGCTCCTCAGCAATAAAAAAAAAAAACAAGAAAGCACAGTAGTTAGTTTTTTGAAGTCATTTTTGCTTGTAAGTATGATTGAACTGGATCATCAAAGGTCAGCAGCAAAGACATTGGTTAATAAAATGGGATTAGATACATGCGTGTAATTTAACTATTGCAGGTTTGTGTCATATTCTGAGTTTATTTTAATTCATTTTGATGAATACTAAATCTGTTTTTTGAGAGCGAGATGAATTAATGCACATTCACATTTAGAACTACACTGTATTCACAAACTGTGCACAGTGTTTCTGATTTCTCCCAACATGTCAGGAGACTCGTCAGTCAACAAATAAGAAAGCATAAGATAAGATAAGAAAGCAGTTTTTGAAAAAGTAACTCCGTTATATTACTCTAAAATTAAGAAGTAATGCGTTACTTTAGTAGTTACTTGGAAAAAGTAATATTATTACGTAACTCGCGTTACTTGTAATGCATTACCCCCAGCACTGATAGTGTGGTATGTATGTATGTATGTATGTATGTATGTATATGAATGAGGGCTGGGCGATACTGTAAATATTAGCAGTATTATTGCAGTAGCTTTTCTGGTAATAAAAAATGAGTGGATATTTGTAACATTTTTTTTTTTTTTTGAGAGAGAGAGAGAGAGAAAATGCATATATATTTTGTCTTTACAAATGTTAATATATTGAATGTCAT
>JAUMHP010000294.1:1535317-1582223 GCA_032361065.1 Enteromius trimaculatus
CAGCTCCCTTTGTATTAAAACCATTTCATGACGTGACACTCATTATCTGGTTCTTGCCTAAAAAGACGGGTATTTTTATTTTTTTTTAATCCAGTATCCATTTTAAAAAATCGGTTAATTAATCGGTTATCGGCAAGTACAGACCAACCCAGCTATCGGTATCGGTAAAATTCAATATCGGTCGACCTCTACTTTGTATGGACCAACATAACAGTAATCCTTGAGATTAAACTATGCCTTTTATACTGTAGAGCGATTCAGTATCTAAACTGTGATGTTAACAAAAGTTGTGTCATCTCTGATCTGTGTGTGTGTGTGTGTCTCAAAGAAAACAATGCATTAGAACGCTGATTGAAATGACTTGGAACTATGCATGCTTTGAACCGTTTTAATGTATAGCCTAATGTTCCCTTTTAATTTTAAATTTGCCTGAAATGCATTGTTAATCTCTGCAAATGTCTTCACCAGCGACATGATCAGGGATTGCTAGCTCTTCCTCAGCCCCTTGCCTGTTCACTTCATTTCCAAATTTTCCAAGTCAGACTCCAGCATTCCACTGCTGCACAGAAAGCTGCGCACTGAGGTTTTATGCAGATTTGGATGTGAACAAGAAAGAGTCTGAGATCACTTCAGTGCTGAAGAGGCCCCAAAAAAGAACCAGCTGGTTTTATATAGGAAAACACCCTAAATCCACCAACTTATTTTAGTATTGTTTTGAGATATTTTTACTTGTAAACAGTACTACCACTATCACGCCATATTCAAATAAAATGACATTTGCACTGGAGAAAGCCACAGAGGACTCAGTAGCCAGAAGCAACAGTTAATCAAACATCTTTATTATGAAGCATTTAATTTCACAAAACATAAACTGATGGACTGGAGAGAATTATTATGATGTTTTTATCAGCTGTCTGAACTCATTCTGACAGCACAAATTCACTGCAGAGGATCCATTGATTGGTGAACATTTGCAGTGATGTAATGCTTCAAATGCTTCAAACAAACTCATAGACATCTTTGGTCCCATGGCCTGAGGGAGTCAATTTTCAATTTTGGGTAAACTATTGACTTAAAGGAATTAAATGGGAAAAATATAATTTCATGGTGACTTTAATAGATTTATATATAGAGGAAAACACTTAGGCCTAACCTAAAAATATTGCATTTATCCATGGATTAAAGCTTTTATTCTTTTGGCAGCAGATTTATGCTATGCTGTGGTAAGATGTGTTATCTATCACATCAGTCATTCTAATTCTTATGTTTTTGTTTTTTAGTTCTAACCACTACCATTTAGAAACAAGGCTGGAGAAAACCAGAGCATAAAAACAAGTGTTCCTGCTCAGACAAAAAGCAAAACTAAAAACATTCCCTGGTGTGTACACTTATAAAAAAAATAAAATAAAAAATAAAAAAAAAGCAACCTCCAATTAGCTCAAAAAGTTCCTCTGACAGCACACCGAGAGGAAGGCTGGACTAAGGGCGTGACTGGTGTCAGAGTTTGTCGTTTGGCAGGGAGTCCGGCCTGTGTCAAGTATTGATTACTGTGGAATGCTGGCATGAGTTCGCTGCAGCACTGCAGTCCAATAAAAAGAGCCAGGCAGAGCAGAAGAGAGCACAGCAACCCCCCTTAGTGTTGCATGATTCATACTCCGCCTCTCAGGCCCAAATGCTGGCCATTTTCCTTCGCCCTGCTGTACTCCTCCACACATGTAAACCCCCTACTGGGAATCCGAGCATGTTCCTAACAGGAAATTCGGCAACCGATTGTCCCTTCCTGCTGAGATCAGCGAACAGGGACGGAGATGCGCTGCTTCCCCTACATCTGTGCTCATGTGCCCTTTGGAAAACAACTGCTGGCAACGAGAGACTAACAAATTGAGGAAAAACACATTAAGTCTTGAGTTAATTACACCATAAACCACAGACAAGGAACCTTCTCACAACACCACCACGACAATGCAAGAGCAGCCAAAATCAGGGAGAGGTTTTCATGATAACACATTTGATTGTCTTCACAGGGTCAAAGTGAAACTTTTGGCACATTTTAAGCCAACACATTGCCTGCTGCGAGCCCGCGCACATGCGTCATTCTGCTTTGCTTTTGCCATGATAATAATCTATATAATTTTATTTAGATATAACTGGCCAGAAAAGCTTTATATCCAAAGAGCTGCTGTTATTGTTGAGTACTGGCTGTCAAACAATTAATTACAATCAATTGCATCCAAATTAAATTATTTTCTTTACATACGTGTTTACGGTGTATCTTTATGTATATACAAATACAAACACATGCATATATATATATAAAATATTAAAATATATTATGTTTATTTAATAAATATAATTAATAATATATAATTGTAAGTCCATGTAAATATTTGCAATATATATATTTTGGATATACTTTCCATGCTGTTAATCTTTTGTAAAATCCCATTATTTCAGAAACCAGTGATCAATTCAGTGATGTTTTGTGGTATTAGCTGCTTTGCCTCGAAATTAGATAGTGATATTCTGTATTTAATATTCTGACCATTCAGCAAACAATAAGATATCATTTATACATTTGAAGTACTTCACTCAAAAATGTCTGAAACTTTTGCATACTCTTCTATAAAAAACACAAAACATGCAATGTCTTCTAAAAGAGCTTAAAAGGGTACTGCACAGCAGGACTGACCCAAATTCTGCTTATTTAATCACACGCAGGTTTCTTTAACCCACTGACAAGTTACATGGCTGACTTTTGCTCATTTTTAAAACGTAAGCCAGCACTGTACGCCACATTTTCCAACTACATATTGCCAGCATAAAGCGTGGACCATAGAAACAAGAGAGACACAAACAAAACGTGATTGTCCAAGATGCCATTAAAGGAAACCACGGCAATACTGGGTAAACCTGATGCTGCAGTATATTATTTGTTTATTTTTGGGCAGAATTTGCATATATATGCTTATACTTTAGACAAGTTAAACTCACGAGTAGATCATGAACATATGCGTAGTGCCTAATCGTTGATTTTACTGCAGTAAACGTGGCAAATGGAGTGAAATAGTAAAGACGGAGGCGTTGTATTGCAATACCAAGCTAAAAGAAAACAGACACTCTTATGCATATTTTAAACACATTGTAACCTCTAATTAGGCGTGAAAGCACCCATAAAGTGACGCTGACTATTTATGACCAGTGAAAGCTGTCAAAAATATTAAATATTGCAATGACTGCAATTTAGGAAAAGACCTAACGTTACAATAAATATATAAAGCAAGCAATTTACAACTCTACAGGGATATGGCATTTAAGCAACAGCATGTTTTACCACTGCAATGTTCAGAAAGAGTTAAATAGACATAGAAGAAACACACACAAAATACTTTTAAAGTGCAGAATAGCGGACTGAAGTTTAGCGCAGCGTTAGCAGGCTAAGCTAATTGGCACAGCACTGCGGCTCAATGGAAGAAAACAACAGAAAAAAAGTAACTCGCAAACCTGGCTGGCTTTGTAAAACTGCTTCTTTAAGCCCGCCACGGACATCTTCAGAGCGTAATCCTCTTTTCTCGACGAAAAAAAGACTTGTAAAGCAGGTTTTAATACTGACACAACAGTGTGACAAAAGTCAGCGGTCGCTGAGTGAAATCTAAAACTCAAGTCCTCAAATAAACGATAAACGACACCCGTTCCACCAAAAATACTCCAGGTGGATGCTGGGAAAGGTTTTATAAAGCTATGTTATTAAATGTTCTTCTGGTGGCTTTCTACTAAATTGTGACTTCAATACGGTTTACAGTGCATCCACCGCATTTGTAAGTCTTGAGAAACTAGCGGTTTCCTGCGCAACGCAAGCACATTCCTTGCGCGAGCGGAGAAGGGACCGGGAGCGGCACAGCAGCGCCCGCTATCGCTCAGGAAATACACTGCACCCACAGCGGAAGTGCTTCTGTTGACCAGATGATGGAGCCAGATGTCTATTTTTTGGAGCTCTACAAAAAGACTGCTAGTTTATTATTATTAAATACTATGCTGAGATGATCTTGGCACAGCATATAAACTACAAATAGTATGCATATACTACACTATAAAATAGTGTATGCATATATATATAGTTTATCTGATTTCAGTTAATATCAGTTAATATAGGTTGTTTTGCTTGAATTATAATTTTTGCAAATAATATCTTCATATATTTCATGTCTCTTATGCTGACCATTGCTTAGTTTATTTGATCACAAATACATTTAAACACTGGGGTATCTGTAAAATATTATTACAACTTAAAATAAATGTTATTTTATTTTAATGTTTTAAAATGCCATTCATCACCTCATCTTTTCACTTCATAAGCTCTGTTAGGTTGGATGGGGGGCAGATGCACATTTTCGGGTTTCTCCAGAAATTCTTGATTGGGTTCAAGCCCAGGCTGTGGCTGGGCCACTAAAGGACAATCACAGAGTTGCCTATAAGCTACTCATACTGTGTGCTTAGGGTCATTGTCCTTTTGGAAGGTGAGCCTTCTGCCCATCATGAGTTTCTCTTAACTAGGTTTTCATTTAGGCCATCCCAATATTTTGGTGCACTGAGCTTTTCTTCTACTCTGATGTGTACCTCAGTCCTGACCCCTAAAAAAACAGGCCCTTCTCCATCAGTTGCTCAGTTTGGCCAGGAGGTTAGCTCTAGGAAGAGTTCTAGTCGTGTCAAACATCTTCCATTATGGATAATAAAGGCTACATGATTTTAAGAACCTTTAATGAAGCATACTTTTTTTCTGAACATTTTCCCAGATGTGTAGCTTGACGTAAACCTGTTTCTCAGCTCTACAGGCAGTTCTTTTGACCCTAGGGCTTGGTTTTTGCTCTGATATGTATTTTCAGCTCAAGATGTGTGTGCCATTACAAACCATACACTTTCAATTGAATTTACCATAGGATAATGTCACTTGAAGTATAGCAACATCTACAAGCAATATAAATGCTCCTGAGCTGAATTTCAGCTGTCCGAGATACATATGCATTGGAATAATCAAATTTTTAATGCTTAATCAATTTGCAAAGATGTTAAAAACCTGATATTTGCTTTTTCATTATCATGTATGAAATGTAGAATGATATGGGTATATAAAAAAATTAAAGCAGTTTAATTATAAGGCTGCAACATAAAAAAAATAAATATTTTTTTGAATACTTCACAAGGCACTGTATATTTACTATCAAATAAATATGCACTGCTGTTGTAACTTCTTTACACATTTTTGTTCCCCTTTATATAGTGATGGAATAAGATATGGAAAGTTTAGGGATTTCGCATTGCATTGCATTTTACTTTAAAATAATGAAAAAAAAATGTTAAAAGAAATTTCTGTAGCCACAAAACAGTCAGTGTAAAGTAAAAAACACCTTTATTACATTCTGGAATCCATGTGTATAATCCTTATTGTACAATAATATCTTTTAATGTGTTTGTTTTATTCTCTGTATCCATAATACACCATAAATTATATTAGTTAAAATCTATGATTTATTTGCTTAAAAATAAAGTTACAACTGAAACAACCACTGAAGGACCATGGCAATGAAATAGGACTCTTGTAGGGGATTTTCTGCTTAAAAATGCTCTTTTAAGAAAATAGGATTTTAATTCTTTAAGACAAAGGATGACACTACACAGGTGAGTAAATGTTACAGAAAAGGACAGAAATGAAGAAAACATCACAAAAATAAACATCAAAACAACACTAGGTTTAAAGATTAAATTCATCCTTATATATCTATATACCTTACAGATTTCATCCTATTCTTATTTTTTTAAGCAAGTCCTCCAATAGCACTGATATAAGACGGGGGTAAAATTCTTTGATACTTCTGCGATTAACATTCACAAGAAAAGTTACCGTACACAGTGATCAAGGTTTAAGGTCTTCTATTTGGTGCAAGGTGTCTTGCTAGGCTAACTGAAGAAGACATTTTAGGACAGAGAACCCAGCTATCTCCCTGAGTGACTGAGTGTAGATGTAAACGCACACTTCCAGAACTACCCTCAAGGACGGTTCGGACACTTGTGGCAGTTTGTAAAGTGACGAATTAAACTCCACAAAAATACATCATCTAAAACTATAAATGGTTTTCGCAAAGTATTTGCACTTTGTTACAATCTTTCTCCACCTTCACACGTCAATTCAAGTTAGCTAACAGACAAGCGTAAAAAAATAAAACTTAAATGCGTAGACAGAACTTAGCAAGGGGATGTTAAATGATCTGAGCTGGAGTGCTTATGAAATCCAAGGAGATCCTTGGCTTGTGAGGGTTGTCGATACTAAAAATGGAAAGACTGACTATTGCACAGGCAGACACTGATACTGTGTTAAAGAACCAGAAAATGTATTATACCAACCATATAAAATCTTACAAGAAAATATAGTTAGGCACTGTTCCAGCAGTGCAAAAAATAAAACATCAGACGAGCTTCTTAAAATTAACTGTCAGGAAACTGGACGTTGATACTTATCAATCATTCGAAACATCTTTCATACCCTGTAATCTTACAAAGCTGGGCACTATAACGGGTTTTCAAAAGCCCTCCTTTGGGCTTTAGTTTGTATTCTGGTTTCTGGACCACTCCTAAAACTCCCCTGAGACTTCCTGCCTCAGAAGAACAAAGACTGCTTTCACACTGCGGACAGATAGTAGATAGATATCTCTCCTTCAGGTTTGAACCGCAAAGTTTCAGAACATAAACTAACCATAGTATTCCTGAACTCAGGGGGGTAGCTGATGGTTCTGTCAACCTATAGTTGTGCTATAAGTGAACACATAAGGTACATGGATGATGGGGAAAAAACAAATCACACAGCAACACAACACTGATCCCCACATCAGACACAATGCAAAGCATGAGGTACGGCTTTCGAGTCCACTTATCCTCACAGCTGTAGAAACAGAAAAGTCAGAATTACAATATTTCGGTGGCATCCTCATGATTGACGGCAAGCTCAGGTTGTCTGTTGTCTCTAAAAGTTTCCTTCCATCCACTTCCTTCAGTGTTCTTCATGTTCTCCTGAGGCCTTGCTCCCAGCAGCCGTATGAGTGGTTTGCTACACTTCATAAAGTCTCAGAGGCATCGTCTTTTCACCCTCTAATGTGAGGCAACAGCAAAGTCATGAGTCCTTTGAAGTCCTTTCTTTGTGTTGTATTTAAGTGCCGTCCACCTGCCCCTAAATCCATCTCAAGCCCAGAACTCCACTCCTATATTTGAGAAGTCTTTGAAAGGGCTTGAGAACATCCACTCTAAGGTGCAACTTTATATCTCTGCCTACATATGCTATCTACAGGCTCTGTTTATAAATATATTCTTAATTACATCTACCGTTCTACATACATGTGGTTTCCAATCAAATATGGATATCAAAATATCTTTATCCAAGTGGCATTTGTGAGGAAAAGGGTAATAAGGATGAGGTTTCATTAGTTTAGTTGCATCTTTTTAAATTTATATGCAAAAATAAAGAACTCGAAAGACAACACCCCGTGTGCACATGCGGTCTGTGCAATGCACTATGTGTTAGTGTCGAGTCTGTCAAAGTGAAGGTGCTCATGTGGTGTCTACAACCTCAAGAGTGTATGCATTGGTCCCTTTGAACAGTTTCGAATGGATTCAAAACTGTTCGTCTACAGAAACCAAGCCTTAAGAGCTTGCTTTACATATGGGGCAGGAATACATAATACATTCTGTCTTAATCCTGAGGCTTTGCCACATGTCAGGTGGGTTACATTCATAGCTCTCTTCCTAAAAGTACCCGCAAAATGGGAAGATCCACTTTTCAAGAACTTAATTTTTAGGGAGATCTGAGCTCCAGGTTTACTTTTTTAAAATTAAATATACATAATTTACTCTGTTTGAGTCATTATACTTAGGTAGCATGAGTAATAGTAACCAGCACCTTAATGACTGCTGACATTTAACAGCGTCTTGTAAGAAATCTGGGTCCTGTTCAAATAAAGGAGTGAATCACTCCATCAGGAAGGAGGTTATGGATGGAGTCCTAAAGTGTAACGTGCAAGATTGTCAGTGTGTTGCTGGGTCTTTTTTTTTTTTCAAACACATATCCATCTACCTCCTCCTTTCCTGTCTTTCTTTAATTCTCGCTTCCTCTCTCTGTCTCTCATCAGAGCCAATATGACACTTTAATGACTGTTAGCCCTCAGTGGAGTCCGGGAAGGAGATCTCGCTGCAGAAAACCTCTCTGTAAAGAGCAGGGAAGTTGTAGGCCGTTTCTGGGTGAAGTAGACGGAAAAACTCCAGCTTATCAATATGGAGGTTGCAAATAGACTTCATCATGGGTAACTTGGACACCATCTATTGACACAACAGAAAAAGAAAAGACAGTTAAAAAAAATTTGCCATAAAAAAAATTTATGTAAAAATTAACTTGCTTTAAAAAATATTTATTAATAACTAATAATTATTTAACATGATTGGCCATATATTTTTAAATGTTCAAATGTATGTTCTTTTAGTGAAATGTTAATGAATTTTAGGAAAAATACACAATGATTAAAAAGATACATTAAATAAATGTTTTGATAATAACATAGTTCGAGTGGATCGCTGGACGAATTGCTCACAGCTGTTAGCAATCAGCTAATCAATCCCCTTGTTACAATCGCCCAATCAAACCAGTTCCAAAGCACTATAAAAGCACAAGCTTCCCATTCATTCCCATCTCGCCTCCCCTTCTGCCTCCCCTTTAAACACAACTTCCCACTCCGGGGGGCAGCCGGAGTTCGAGCCGGACGCCGAGCCCTTACCCTTGCTAGGGTTCTAATCGCTAGGGTTCGAGCCCGCCGTTCTCCCGGTCCGCTCCCTGGACAGCACGCCAAACCCGCTTATCAATATTATGAGGAAGCGTGAACACTTGAAATGTATAATAAGTAAGTTATGACGTCAATATTGTTAACTGCAATATTAAACAGAAGGTTCAAAAGGACAGCACTTATTTAAAAAAAATGTTCTAGATCTTTGTAGATGACTTTAATGTCACTTTTGATAAATTTCATGCATCTTTGTAGAATAATAGTTGTTGTTTTTTTCAAACATTTGAACAGTAACATGTAAGAATTATTTATAATAATAAATAATGTGCTCATTGCACAAAATTAAATTTAAATCTAATTTCAATTTCACTGAACAATAAATGCGAATGAGCTCTGTGTTTGATTTCAAAAGTAAATCATTTCTGACACATTACATCTATTATTATAATATTCATAATAAAATGAAGCCATCTTCATTTTTCACTGACAAACAGGACTTTTGCATGGGCGAACTCTTCTAGCACAGATGTGTCACTGATTGTCATTTTTGATCAGCTTTTACAATTCACACAGAACACAGTTAAAATGTCAAATTGATTAAGTGTGTGAACTCCATAAAAATAAGACTGCCATAAATATATTTATTAATGGCATGTGTTTATTTTGACAGTCCTGATTTTATCATATTTAACAGCTGTGAGAGTGTGAACATGTTTATTATTCATTCTTTACACTTTTTCCCCTAGTACCTTTGCCAGTTTCTCCTCGGGGGCACCACTTTTATGAAGACAGTGTTGCAACGCAACATAGACCTTCTCCTGAAGTTTCTGCACCTTCTGAGCATCTGTTAACCAAGGACGGTCTGGGAAATAAATAAGTGGAAGAGTAAGCTCTAATGTTTGGCTATGTATTTTTTGGAAACACTGCTAGTTAAAGATTACTTTAAACTAACATACTAGTAAAACTACCTGGAGACAGAAGCACAGTGGCCGTAAACAGAGCCATCTCCTCTTCAGACAGCTGTAGTCGACTCAGGGTTTTAGCCATCTCAAACACAGCACCCACAAGATCATCACAACCTACGAACAGGAAAAACACAGAAAACATTTGAAATGCAATAGAGCAAGAGCTGTAAAATTTCACAACATCATCATGCCCCCCCACAACAAAACAAAAGGTAAACAGATGGGAACCCAGCCAACTTGATCAATCATTCAATTGACCTGGAACGACTTTAATTGTCCTGGCTTCCATTTAAACAGATGTTTGTTTAGTTCTATATAAAGAGTAACCGTGAATTAATCATATGATTTTACAGCCCTCAGTGTTCCATTGCTCAGGTTAATTGCATACAAGTACTCAACATGCACTCTGAAATGCCACAGGGTGCCAAGTTATGTGAAAGGTTTGTGAAAGAGACTCACCGAGAGCTTTAAAGAGCTGAGGGCTTGCGAACTTTCCTTCGAACAGCAGTGTGTTGTTGATGGGGTTGTAGGCCCGACACATTCGAATCAAAAGCACGTCTAGGCAGCCTGGATGGCCAGCGCCATATAGAAGATGGACAAAGCAAAGGCAGGAAAGAGGGAGGAAATAGGCAAACGAACGCTCCACGATGCACACATACACACAAGAAAACAAAAAACAATTGGAATTTAATTGCACAAATTATGAAATGTTTTCAAATTAAGTATTCATTAAAACAGTCATCATTTTCACAAACAAATAGTGAATAGTCCACATTCAGTAGAATGGCAATGATGGTTGTTTTAAAGAAAGAGGGGGGAAAATAGACAGAAGTGTTTTTTGTTTTCATTTAAACAACAAATTGGTATAAGGCACAACACACAATGCACAAAGAGAGGAGACAAGCGGGGAAAAAGGGTAAGAGAAAATGACAAAAGAGCCATTGTCAGAACACAGTTGAGAAGCAAAATATACATACAGTCTGAACTCAAATATACAACTATCGCACCATAAACAAATTAATTAACCAGAAATATAAACTTTATTGCATTTACTGCAGGGATTTACTTATGTGGACAACAGATAAGTGTTTGCTCTCTTGCACAGAGTTGATGCTGACCTGCTTTGAGAAGAATAATCTGGTCGTTCTGACACAAATCCATGAATCCAGAGATGCGCTTGGCAAACTCCACAACATACTGGATGGCATTCGTGATGTACACAGCACACTGCTGCCACATAATCTCTGTGGACTAGGATAAAGAAATGCATGTTAGACCTTTCCACCCATATTCTGATTATCTGCAATCATGATGTACATTTGACATACTTTTTAATGCTTTTTTTAATTAGACTCTTAAAAAATTAGAACAGGAACGATTGTATTCCGTCTGATTCATGCAAGCGGAATGTAAGGTTGGGCAAATGCTTGGATCACATCATACATAGCTGGATCACATCGTACATGCTGTTACACCCCATGGTATTAAAATGTATTATACATCCCATTACATGTTTTGTTACAGTTACCTTGTTTTGGTAGACACGCATCTCCTCAGGTGTGTAGAGAGTCCAAGCAAATCTTTTCAGTTCTTCTGTGCTGTACTGACTTGTCTCGATGTGGGATTTTACCACATTCTGTGTAATCCGATCTAAAAAAATATAACCACACACAACATCACAAATCTGTATAGACAAATATAATTTTTTTTTTTATTGGTACCAGTCAGTACTGGATATTTATTGATACATGGTCATTTTCAAATTGCTAATAAAACACTGTTACATGTACTCTTTAGCATTTAAACCAATTTTTCTTTCTGTTTTTTAAAATTTAGAAATAATATTAGTACAACATTTTAACTCAAGTAAACAGGATTTCTGTTTTACTGTATTTTTGATTAAAGAAAATGCACACTAATTGTTTAAACTGTAGTGCATACTGACGCACATTATATTGTATTTATACAGTTATATATTATGCATACATTCTCATTACCACAGTATACTAACCGATTTCCATCAAGGAACAGCCTTCAGATAGGTTAAGTAATGAGCGAGTGTAAAGTCCCGTCTCGTGCAGGGTCTGGTACTCGTGTTTGATGTGTGTCATGTCATTAAACTCCTGTCTGTTTGACTCAGGAGAACTCTGGGACGACGAACTGCTCCCACCGCTGCCTCCCAGCAACTCTAGGCTGCAGTAGTCAGCAGCTTCCTCCGGGGTGAGCGGCAGATCAAAGAGAAGACCGTCTGGTAGCGTGGTTATATCATCTAGGTCACTAAGTGTGGTGCTGGAGCCCCGACTGTAGGCACGGCCGTGGTTGCTGCCGTTCTCTCCGACCTCGTCACCAGCATGACCAGGTACACCATTGCCCAAACCACCTGCGCGCTCCTGAGACTGCTGGTGCTTCTGAACCTCGGCATACAGGCTGTCGCGCTGCTTTTTTGACATGCGTCCAAACTTTACCGCTGCAGAGAAAAGAAGGGTGTGGAAAGAAAGACGAATGTTAAATTGGATTGTTGCTAAGAACTGAAAAACAAACTAAAAAACACAAGTGGGCCGACATTATACCACACATGGGAGATCAAAACCGAGACTACTGTCATGCCTGGCCTGAAGTCCTTATATTCACACTTAGACTACAGCTGTGATTAATAGGACTCAAGGAGATTTCATTTCCAGTAGGAAATGCGTTCTTGCATAAGATTACACTCACCATCGCGGCTCATGCCCAACGCCAGACACTTCTGCAGGCGGCAGTGCTGGCAGCGGTTGCGATTGGTTCGGTCAATAAGGCAGTTCCTCTGCCTGGAGCAGGAGTATATCGCATTGTTCTGCTGACTTCGGCGGAAGAAGCCCTTGATGAACGGAAAAAAAAGAAGAGGTCAAGCAGAGGCTGCATTTCCATTTCCATGTTTGCAAATAAAGGTTAAATCTAGAATTAACTCTAAAACCTCAGTTAGTATCAAAATCTCTAGCTGTATGGGTTCGTCCACCAAGTGCAATTATATGATCATTTATTAATGGCATGTGCAATTCATGAGGGTTCAAAAACACGGTTGAGTAATGTGGTTCAATACAAATAGCACGTCATTTGGTAAAGATTTTCCAGCAGAGAGTCTGAAACGTTAGATCAGATCTGGCACACACTGTGTGTCCTGTGGTCAAATACAAGCTGACTGAGATTTCTGACTTGTCAGAAAGCCAATCAGATAAAGGGGTTGTATTGTTTACTGTTTCAGGGAACAGTCTGAAGATGCCATCAGCTACAAGGTACTCTTAATTTTCTTGCAAGTCTTGTATACTTTAAAACTGTTTATTCTAGTGCTTTTTATCTGAAGCAGAGGGAACACTTTGAGGAAATATTTTGACAGAAACCTTTAAACAAAAAATATGGCTCTTTTAAAGAGAAAAAGATAAATCTATAATAATTACTCATTCTTAAGTTGTTACAAAGCTGTATCATGTTATATTACTGCATGTTTTAAAAATGTCTCTGTTTTTGTCCGTATCTTTTGGACTACACAGAAAAACAAAACAACATACAGGTTTGGAATAACATTAAGTTATTAAATTAAATTATTATAAAATACTACTTTAGTATTATCCCTTTAAACTTTTAGCATATGATGAATTGTTCAATTGAAAGGATCCTCACCTTGCAGCCTTCACAAGTGATCACCCCATAGTGGATGCCCGATGATTTGTCCCCGCAAATCTTGCATGGGATTACTTCGATTTGTGCTAAGAGAGGGAGAAGCGGTTAAAACATTAGCTACAGTTTGACATACTTATTTCATACACAGCCTATAGAAAATCAAAGCACAAAGCACTGAAGGCCATCCGCTATCTGCATTACAGTTCTAATGTGAGCCATGGCGGCGTTCTTTGTTTGACCCATTGATCTTTGAGCAATTGTTCAATGACATAAAAAGAAATATAGGTCGGCACAGAGCCCGAAGGTCTGGTCTGACTCTCACAGGGACGTGGAAACTTGGCTAGTGTCATATTCCTTCAACAGTAACAATACACAGCTAATGCATAAAGAGTGGGGTTAAGCGCTACAGCTCATATTCAAAGACTCAAGGTTTTGACCCACTCAGGGTGACATAATAAGACAAGTCCCTGGGCCACAGAATCAAAAACAGCTTTATAAACAAAGCTCGCTCTCTGCTTGGCACAGTTGCGCTGGAAATAAGCGGATTGTGATGCTCTGTATGGGAATTATAAACAGCTGCAGGTTCATGAATAGAACCTTTGAGTGCATAACAACAGTATATACACTTACTTTTGCAAAAGGAAGTCCTCTATATCCCAATAAAACAAGCCGTTCTTTTCAATAAACTGTTTAATAAAGTAGAAGCACTATCACTAAATTGTGTTTTTTTTCCTGAGAGACCAATGAATAAGAAGTTCCCCATTTCAAATGAGTCAGGATGGATCCCCATAAAGGTTATTACAAGGGAACACGGTCCTCTAGGGAGATCTGGATGTAGGAAATGTCATTAATATGTTTTTTTGCAATGACGCAATATCTTAGGTAACGGCTAATGTGTCGTGACAGAGACCCAGCCGTCCGAAGATAATGACTTGAGGACTCACACTTGGGTCCGAATGCTTGTTGATGTGTGCGTCACATTTGAGAGCGGGGAAAAAAAAAAAGAGGGAATAAGAGACACGTCTGCTTGATGTTTCCAGAAGCTACATTGATAAACACACTCTGCTAAAGCACTTTTTAAAGCATTGAGAAAGAAAATAAAACGTATTCCATAATGCAATATGTCAGTGAAATTACTAAACGGAACATATTCTGTCTTTTTCGCTCGTAGTCTTTCCTTCTACCCCATTCTGAGCCCCGGGCCCCCACCCTCACTGTGTTATATAACTGCTGTCTGGCTGCATTCCACGAACACACTCATTCAGAGGAGATCACCCTAGCAACGCAGTGACGAGCATTCCTCCATCCCGCCCCTCCCACAATCCCATTGGCTCGTGACAGCGTGGCTTTGATTCTGACTCGTCCGCTCACATGCCACTCACCTGCGTAGCACGGTCAGGCTATGTGGCTGAGCTGTTCTACTGACACACTTTCCTACTGAGCCGAGGGAGGCGCTTGTGCGGTAGCCTCGCAAGCACTGTAATCTGATTAAATTTTTTGCTTTTCTTTCTTTTTTTTTTCTTTCCTGGCATGTTTAAGGTGGAACCACAATAATCAAAGACCATCATATTAGCAGAAAAACTTTCCCTTTCAGACAAATCCAAGGCCACTGCGAGCGACTATAAAAAATAACTTTTTTATTTAATCAGAAACATATGATCAAGAGGTGCATTTTATGTAATGGCATGGGAGTGATATATGACTTTTGCACATTTGGAATATCTACAGTACACTCATTAAGGCTCTGTAACTTACACTTGCCCTCAACATGTGGCAGCCTGTCAAGAATTTAAACACAGTCCCAGCTGTCTCATAGCGCTCACATAAATCTATTTTTAAATTATGACTGCGGTGCAAGGTAGTTGGAGGTTGATTTTTAATAAAACCTTGGTTTTACCATGCTTATGCGTCAGAAATGATTGCATACACACATTCATGATTCAAAACAAAACCTCTCATATTTGGAATATCACACTGCAAAATGTCAAATAAAAACTAACTGCAATGGAAGTGTGACTCACCAAACAGCAACGACAAGAAACTTTACAGGTTTTTGACAGTATTGATGAATATTGATGAATTCATCAATTAAAAATGTAATGAATATATACAAATATATGACTACAACATCTGAGGTCAAAAGGGCTGTCAGAATTGACACCAATATATCTGCCTGTTGTTTCGGCAATACAGGCACCTCTGATATAGGCAGATGTATAAAATACAGAAATCCCTTTTTATCAGTTTACCAAGTCAACACATATTTTCTTCATAACATATCAAGCCAAGCTCCCACAAACACTCAGTCAAATTAAAAGTATAGCAAACAGTTCTTGTTTGATTAACCGACTCGAGCACTGCTGTAGAAGCCGGAGGCAAACGCAGTCAGACAGCCAAAAACTAATTAAGAGGAGATTTATTAGAGTGCTATGTTTATCAGGCAAGCTGGGGTTAGTAATCTAGCTCTTCTTATCTCCTTTCTCTAGGCCACTCTATGTCAGTTAGTCAGTGTGTCAGTCCATCAAACACCAGTCAGCAGTTTCATAGAACGATGCTGGGAAAAACCCAACACATATTCAGAGACTTTGCCCTTTTATCTCACATAATCAAACAACTTTGTTCAGCAACGTTCAAAGGTCTCATTTACCCTGCACTTTGCATTTGCATTGCACAGTGTATAACTAATCTAACTTGTGTGATTTCATTTGTGTGTGACATTCAGATTAGTGCCAATTTTTGAGTCTGCTCTGTGTCCTCACCAGCAGGTTTGCTTTGAACTCACACAAACAGGATTCAGTTTGCATCCGCTTACATGTACTTAAGATTTCGAAGAAGTTTGTGGTCAGCTGTAATGATTTTTCCTCTCCCACATCACTTAAAAGTGACCTACCTATGCTAAGTAAACTGAGATGGTGGAATGACACCACAAGACTCTCTTTAAATATGTACAGAGGGATTGAGTAATTCTTTGGTATAAGTAACAACTCCAAGTTGAAAAACAAGAGCTGATACGGAGTGTAAGGTGACTCTTGATGGGCATTAATTATCTTGATGCCTGCTGGGATTAGGAAATGATACATTTTCTATAAATACCGGATCTTTTGGTTTATACTATATATAAGAAAAAAGTGAATAAAGTTTAATAATAAAAAAATAATAATGAAAATTAATAAAAAATGAGTCACACAATGTATATTAAAAATAAGCGTTAATCTTCACATTACAGAAAGGCTGGTTTTTTTTTTATTCAAGCTGTATTAACTAAAGATATAAGAACACACCTTAGGTGTGCAACAATTATAAAACATTAATTGTTGGAAATTACTTAGCTGGTCACATTCTACCACTACCTGGGCTTAAGTTGTGGTTTAAATGAATGGAAACTTCATGGGCAGGTGTCAAAGTGCCACTGCATTAAGCTGCTCAGCATTCATTTATAGACTGCTCATTGCTTAAGTCTTTAAAGCCATGGTGGCTTACAGTCTACAGCTCTCAGCATACAGAAGAGTGCCTGAGAATCATTGACAAAGTCAGAAGAAATATACAATGTTCATTTAATTACATATTTTCAATGGCTGTGCTTCATCACGGATTGTCAGATCTACTGTTACTGTAGTCTCTGTCAAACTCAATGAATTTCAACGATGGAACTCTTACAAACGTCTGCAACAAGCATAAATAAAGCAACTTACTGAAAAAAACAGCATTATGATGGTATAAACAGGTAAGAAATTAAATATATCTAAGCTTGACTGGTCATATGTTGTTACGCCTTTTCACCAAAGGAGCCGCTGTTTACTTCATACGGCATTTCAGGTTCAACGTCCCTTTGCCATCACGCTACTTGATATGCTGAGATTCAGCACTGGGTAAAGGTTAAAATAAGTTGCCAATGAGGAAAACATTAAGCCGAACATAAAACTGACCAATTCTCTTCCTGGTCTCTCAGTTTTGTAATATGCTGTGTAATCCTCAATGACAGAAGTAGGTCAATAGAGCAGATAGAGTCCATCACACCGGCGGCCATGCTGAGACTGAAAAACAACAACACGCAGAGCGCGGCAGATACACCCCACTAACTGCCCCCCAACAACTCACACAGCCTGCTGACATGCTGAGCTGAGAGTCTCCCCTGAGCTTTATCGCGATGAAGACAAACATTCAGCGGATCCCAAGTTCAACATAGCGCTTAACATAAGTGACCAAAGGCATATCAACTTTTATTATCTTTTATCATATTAACTTTTTAACTTTCTATGAAGTAAACGAAGTTCAAACGACAGCACCCAGTGATTTTTAATTTTTAAGCATTTTTAGACGTCGTTTGATTCTTACATAATGAGTTGGCTTAGTGGCAGTTAACAGTAACTACAGTGAAGGCAGTGTTGCCAAATATTGCAACATTTATTTATTTTTCCAAAATACGCATACGATGCAGAAAAGAGTTTAATAACTTATTGACAATATATACGTTTACACTTAAAGCTGCTGCGACGTACGTAATTTCAATAATTCCAGTCCTTTAAAAAAGAATTACAATGTTTCACATAACTATCTAAAAAATAAATCTCACATGCGCACACCTTTTGGCTAAAGTGTGTATTTACATACATGGGCGACTGCATTCTGAAAAAAACGCTATAACATACAAATCATATTTATAAAAGACTGCATGGTAGGAGCCATAAAACAATCCCAAAGTGAATTATAAATAACGGATATGGCAACTTACGAGACGTTTCCTACATGACGAACATCGCTTCCTTTTCACGCTTGCAAGCGAAGAAACAAAACAACTATGCAAAGTTTATAATTTCCGTGTATTTGTTATTTTCTGTATGTGTTTGAGTGAGGAAAAGTTACCAAAGCAGAACGAAACATTACATGTTACAAACAACCAAAGAGTTGCAGAATATCTGAGCTAAATGTTTGCGCGCTTGCGCGTGCTTTACTTTGATTAGGACTTTGCGCAGTTCCTGCAACATCAAAGCAAACCCAACCACGATTACCGCTATTAGACAATATTATTTTGTTTATTTGAATGCAATAAACTTACCTCTCATTTTGATGCTATATTATCTGCGAACGATAATATAACTCCAGTACATTTGATCAGCGACGAAAGTTAAACTCGGGTAAAATTTTGAAAACTCCAAAACAGAGCGGTTGCAAAAAAATAACTATTAAAACCTGGTAAGTTATCGCCCAGCCTACTTGCTCTTCTTATTCAGAGTAAATTCCGCTCCATCATAAGCTTTTTTTCTGCGTAAATGCGCGCACTGTCAGCTATGCAATAAAATGATGCCCTCTTCTCTTTCCCTCTCTCTCTGCGTCTGTGTGCTTCTCTGTAGTCTAACCTACTTTCGGCGCGTGGACTCTCACATGATGTCGCTCCACCGGCCCGCCTCGTGCCCCCAGGCAGCGGCGCGCGCACTCGGACTCGGTCACGCGCTTTAAGGAGGATCTGTGTGCCAGAGCTCGAGCGCGCGTGGGAAAGTGTGGCAGTGTGTCACCACAACAGTATCGTGGGAATCTGTGGCGGGTTCGAGGTTCCTGCGTCTGTGATTGTTCGTGATTACAGCATAGCGCCCGATGAAAAAAAAAAAAAAAAAAAAATCAAAGCATTATTTTCCTTGCTCTTAAAACGAAACGTGCTTGACTGCTACTGAATTTTACCCAGTGATAAATAGTCAAGTAATTGAAAGTCAGGAGGAGGTCAGAGAAAGTGTAGATCCATAGATCTAAAAGTTTTATGGGTATAAAACAGACAAGACCACCCCATTCGAAAAACAAGATAAATCTGATTAAACAGTAGTCTATTGTTGTGTGCTGTTAGGTGGTTTTGATTAAAGTGAGACAATACATGCATATACCACTGCTTTACAATATTCATAGCAAATCTGCAAATACATTTATACTGTATAGGGGGTGTAGATATTTTTCAGTTATACCTATGCATGGACTAAGCTATAAAAAACATGGACACTTTTGCAGTGATGCCATGACACATCATTTGTGGGTTCCCCAAATAACTTTTCTGTAAGCAAGAATCATTTTTCGTAGTGTAAACATAATTTTATGAACCTTTTCCCATGAACTCATCTGATGTAGGATAAATACATGTTACCGTGCATAATGAGTTCTTATCCACTAGATACACCAGTGTGTGAGTTTGTGTGCCATAGTGGCATAAATACACTTATCACATCTTAAAGAAGGTTATCAAAAAACAAATCTAATTTCTGTGAAAACCTTGTGTAAACAGGTGAGGGTAACAGAGATGAAGTATGACACAAGGCAGGGAGTTATTTCAGGATGCTACTCTAACAATGACAATAATAATGTGGGATGAAATAACAGGATGTGCGAAAGTGTGCGGAAGATAGAAAGGACATGATGTAACCAGGGAGTCTCCATTATGAAATGAGGAGAGAAGAGATTATGGTAAGTAGGTTAGTAGAACAGCGGAAATACACAGAAGCTGACAGAAAGCTTTGTCACTCCCTCCTGCAGGGCCACTCCTTCTTCTCATCCCCTGCTTTCTTTTAGTCTAATATCTCTCATGTGTTCTCTTTTTTTCAGGTTCACACCCTTGTATTTTGAATGATGCTGTTGTCTTTATCGTTCCGATTCCCTCAGACTTTGTCTGTGCCTCGTTTCCACCGCATTAAACCGAGTTTTCTGTTTTAGAACGGGGGAAATCAGCCTTTGTCACAATGTTTGTGCAGCGTTGTCAAAACAGACCTCCTCGGGGTAAACACACAAACGTTTCCGCTCCAGAAGCATTGCTTCCCTTTTTATTATTCTTGTGTGTAGATGTCTCTTCCTGTTTCAGAGTCTCTTCCTCACCTTCCTGCAGTCTTGAATTGCATATTTTCATTCAAAAGCAGCCCCTTTTCTGTTTTTTTTTTTTTCCCATATGTGACACACGCACACACACACAATTGCTGACCTCCTGACCATCTGTCTTATATAACCGCAGTCTCTTAAATTAGAGCTTGCTCGCTCAGAGAATAGAGCGGGATGGGAGGGAGGCCGGCATTAAACGAAGGCACACAGTGAATGAAGCACGGTTTCTATTAAACGTATGCTGGAAAGCATGACAAGAAAGTCACTGTAAATTGAGATTAGAAGTGCATTATGATCTAATGGCAAATGAACTTCAGGCAGAGCAACAGAGTGGATGAGGTTATGGAGGAATGTATAAAACAATCAGCTCTAGTGTGTTTGGCAGTGGATAAAATGTTGTTTTTTCAGAAGGGATTATTGTGAATCCAGCTCTCATCAGCGTAATCCCCTCACCACTCCTCTTCGTTATCTGCTTAATCCGCTGACTCCTCTCCTCTTTCAGAGGCTGGATAATCCCTCTCTTTCTCTGCGTGAGGGTGTAATCCAGTTTTACCCTGCCCATACTCTCCTCCGTCATTCTCTTCTCCTTTCATCTCCTGTTCCTTTCTCCTCTCCTCCCTTCTGCAGCTCCCCCTAGTAATCTTCACCCAGGCTAAAAATACCGCTTTAAAATCCCTATTACTTCAATTACATTATATAAACTACATTATATCGTACTATAGGAAAGAATGTTCTTGAAAGGACCTTTCTGTCCTAGGAGCCTTTCAGAATTGTAGTCAGTGTTTTTTCCAAACCGTCGTCTTGGGTCCGTTAAAGTTTCCTTCGCATACCGTTGCTCACGGTTTCCATGGTCTGCCTCTTCCCAGATGGTCGGAACTGCGTCGTCTGGACATTTTGTTTAGCAGCTAAACACATAAAGCCACGAGTCTCTGTTGACTCATCTCTAATTATCGAGAATATTACAAAGAGATGATTATCTCGTTGCTCATCCGCCATATTCAATAGATCATTTTCATCCTTTCTCAAGTGTCTGAAATGAAACTAATGAGCAGAAACGTATAATCTTCTTAATCTCAGGCTGTTCCCACAGGGCATGCTCAGTATCATTAAAAAATGTCAGATGACGCTACCTGAAAATAAATTAGTGACTTGCATACTAGTGCTGTGCAGATTACGGTTTTGGACCAAATAAACATATATTACTCATGCAAGTAAACAACTCATTTCTTCAGGGACAGACAGTCGCAGATGGCTTGTTTGCCAGTGGATATACAATACGTCAACAGCTATAACGTCACCACGAAACAAAATTAGGTTAAATATGGGAAAAAAATGTGTATGCATTGTATAAATTGTACAACGATTTAAGGGGTCATATATATATAGTGTAAGATCATTTTAGCAAGATAGATTTCTTTATCAAAACTGACAATAAAACAATTTCTAACTACTGTTTTTGAGACTGATAATAAGAAGAAATGTTTCTTGAGCAAATTGAGATTGATACATCATCTGAGAGCTGAAAAAATAAGCTTTCCATTTGAAAATCTGGAATCTGAATCTAAATACTGAGAAAATCACCTTTAAAGTTGTCCAAAAGATGTTCTTAGCAATGCAATTATTAAATATTAAAAGTTTGAATATATTTAATGGAACATTAACAAAATATCTCCATGGAAATATCCTGATGATTTTGGCTATATCTACAGTCTATTATTTTAACCCATACAATGTTTTTTTAGCTATTGTTACAAATATACCCCAGCGAGCTAAGACTTTTATTGCAAGTTTTATGGTCCAGGGTCACATATTAGAAGCACATGTGGCACTGAAATAAAATATAAAATGATTAAATCAAAAATATTACTGATTTTATTGTATTTTTGATTAAATGGACACAGTCTCTCAGAGTCTTACTGACACAGACTCTTGAATGGTAGTGTATATATTCTATTATATATAATTGTTTTAAAAAACACAGCCAGGGCAGCGGATTTGCTTCCTTAGATGGGAACGTAAAGGAAGATGATTGTATATCTTCCACTTTTTGTTATCCTGCTGTCATGACAACGAATGGCATGACATGACTATCCTCACTGTAATGAATGGCCACTACTGAAGGTCAGGTCTCTTACTCACTTATTCTTTTTTCTAATGGAAGCTACCACATTTCTGCTCCTGTCTTTTCCCGTGGGTTTATGTGTCCTATTTTTCCAGCAAACACTCAGGTTTATTACATTTACCAAGTTACTTCCTTCAACAACATTGTCCAAGTTAATAGGCCTGTTGTCTATTGCTCTCGTGACAGATGATATCTTTTATTACCTGCTATCTGATATGTAAAAAAAATTATACTGTTGCTATAGCAGTTCCCGTAAAGGCTGCCTTGAAAATGGTCTTTGAAATCATCAGTGTTATCAAGAGATTGGCACGCAGATTCACTAAGCCTGGCTGTCTTACCCATAGTCACACCCTTAATATGAAGTTTATCTTTGCTTTCTTTGAACAATGCTAATCGAACAAAGGGTGAACATAATGCTGACAAACACACGTACACACAACGAATGCCAGCCCAAACACACCCTGAATGCCAGCAAGAAAGAGAAGCATTGTCATGAAATTGCGGAGTAATTTCATATGAACAACCTTTCAGACGATATTACTTCGTGTTCATTTGAACTGTAAAATGTGATCAAAATATTATATCTCCTCATAATCGAACAGCTTGTTAGCTTAACAACCATGGGCTGTGGACACATGGCGCTCGTTAACATGAAGACCAATCTTTGTTTATCCATTATGAATCAGCATGGCACCCAGTGTCCACCATGACTGACCTACTTTTGAAAAATCCTACTTGCACATATAAATGCCACGCCACCAGAAATATACACACTTACAATGACTCACACCTCTTCCACCCATGTGTTGATTGCAGCTGCAATGCTGCAGTGACACGCAGATGTGTTACAATTGAGGTTTTTAAATTTCACATCACTTTATTCATCATCTACTTTCCATCCCTTCCTAGTCCTTTCTTTCTAATCCCTCAGTTCTGTAGTCCCTCGTGTCCCAGTTCCACTATCTTTCTATTTCCCTTGTTGCCTGAAGAAAGTGTGGGACACACTGTCTGTCCATTTCTATCTCTTTATGTCTCCCTCCCTCCTTTCATCCCTTATCACAAAGCAATAAACTTGTGCAGTCGTTTATTTTTTCCCTCCATTATCCGTTGATGCGTTGCTTCTCTCTCTACCCAGAGAAAACTGTTAATTACATTGCTTGCACACTTTTCAGTATGTCGGTCCTTTTCTATCACAGTGATCATTTTTCACCCCACTCATCTGTCATTATTTTGTTTGAAAAAATGAAAGCACATCATAATCTTCTTAGGTAACCTGAATAGATAATGGCTTCAGTCGTATAATTCTGTTTGCTATAATTTGCACTCAGGCTTTTAAATCGCACAGTCCCAATCATTTACACATTATTTACAATGTGATAGTAACGTGGATGAATGGAAACATTACAGTGAGGAGGAAAATAATCTCAGCGTCCAGAAGGGGAAGAAAGTAATGAAACATAAATCAAATGCACTCGCATTGAAAATATGACAATTCATTAAATAACACATATTAACACTCTGAACACAGGGGAAAAGCGTCTGTTGATGTCGTAATGTCAAATTAATCCAACGTTTAAACGATTCTTTTATTGTGTTTTTCGTATTTACGTCCGAGAGAATGATGGGGAATTAGAGACCCGTGGTGGTGACTTTGGGTACTACACATTTTGGCTTACATAAACGCTTATGCGCTCTCTACGGTCAGTTTAGCGGTTAAAATAATCTGTGTAAACATTAGTATTCATCTACCAGTTACATTAAACACTGTTGCAAACTTTCAAGCATTTCTACCAGCTAAAGTAGGAGGTGTTTGGCGAGATTTTTTAGTTGATGCACAAAATTTCTATTATGTAGCCTAAAACCATTTTATTATTATTATTACATCATGGAAGCGATTGTTGAATTTTAATCTCTGGTTTATTCAGGGTAGGCAGTTACCATAACACAAAGACTATGATAGCTAGCCTATAAATCACATTCATTATTCATTTCTGTCAATATTCCTGGCCACCATTTCACATTTCCACTGAAGAGGGACGGCAAAAGCAGACAGTACATGAGGGACTAAGCAAAATGTGGTTAACGTTACAAAGAAATATCTGTCGGTGGTCAACATTGCAGCGAAGGGAAAAGCTTTTCAGTGTATTGCTTGTTTTTTCCCCCTTTGTCGTCTGGAAAGTAAAGTTTTGGTACCTTGTGGCTGGAAAGATTAGCACTTTACAGACATGACAGAAACATAGAGAGCGAGACATGGACGACCAGGAAAGTGAGGAAGGAGGGAGAGGTGGCTATGACCTACTTAGTGGAGAAAAAGGAAAACACACCCCAGGGGTGGTGTAGATTCACCACACATATCCTTTTCAGCAACTAACTACAACTGAGATGTAGCCTAAATGCACACAGTCAGACGCAGTCCCACAAACTCAAGTGTCGCATCTTGGAAGTGGGTTACAAAATCCTATTTACTGCTGACAATCATGTACTTGAGCGGTTCAAGGCCGTGCGGCTCTGACGGGTTGGCAACAGCTGTAGGATCCATTCTATTTTCCACTGCAGCAGGCGCTTCGAGGCAGCTGTGTCATTTTCAAATGCGACCGATCGATTAACACATTTGCCACATCAAAGCATAACCACAACTAGTTCATTTACCTGCATTACACCAGTTAAAACTATCGGCAACGCTGCCATGTGTGCTTAAGCAACCACATATTAAATTGTGGAGCAATATGTAATTTCCTGGGAGCAAATCCCATCTGTGCGTCAGTAATTTCCCTCGGAGGACCAAAAATAATCTACAGTGAGATTTAATTAGGTGCAGTATCATCCATGGGTTTTATAAACATGAGTTTAAAGGGATCCACTGCCATATGGGGGAAGTATCAGCACATTGAGAGGACAAGGAAATGTTTTCTTTAGCGAGCGAGAAACTGTAATATGTAATGCAAATGTGCAATCAATCATGTTGTAAACAAAGTACACAACCTATAACTCTGTACTGTCTTCTTTTGCACAATAAGGTGATGTTAGTATGGACGGCCGTGGATTAACCCTGTTCGCTTTTTTAGTGGAAAAGAAGTGTTAACATTCTGCTAATCTTTTCCTTTTGTGTTACACAAAGAAAGAAAATCATGGGTTTAGAAGGACGCGAGGATGAGCAATGATAAACATGCATTGGTCTTTAGTGCTGTTATGAGGTTACATAGAACATCCCTGGTAAACAACACGCTAATCATATTCTCATGTGTATGATCTTTGACTTGAAAAATGTGTTTGTCTGAAGAAAGAAAAAGCTCTCACACAAATTTTCCATTTCCACAGGAGACGTTTTGGCATGTGTGAGAGCGAAGTCAAACCTGGAGACTCTTAAAATGAGGGCAGCAGAGATAAAGCAAGCTCTGTATGTTTTCTTAGAAAAACCTTGTGATTACAGGCTGTCTTGTGATCAGGACTTGTGATCAGAAATACACTGACTGGTAACAACTTTGTGACAGAAGACAGATTATTCAGATCTGATGGGATGGATAGACATGTTAATACACCAAAACTTAAAAAAAAAAAAAAATCTGAGCATCATTCACTTGCCGACTTTGTAAATGGTTAAAGAGGAAAAACAGTCTGCACATGGTAGCTAAACAAGGAGTGCATGCTACCAGACGTTTAATACAGACATTTGAGAAATGTAAACGTTGCTATGAGATACATGACAAATAAAAACTATTTTCTGAAATATATGCTCAAAATACCACATGTTCTATGTCTCTTCTTGACTTCAAATCAAGGCAAATATTGGCACAGCCATGCAGTATTGTCCAGCCAGACCTTTTGAGGATTAGCATTGAGTCTTGCTTTTATAAAATGAATATTTCAAACACAGATAAAAGTTCACTACTTACTAATAGCATTCTAGACCTTTCTATATATTTGTGTGAGGAACACGCCAAACATTTAATCATGTTTAGAAGACTTGAAAAAGTAGCACATATTGACCTCAGACTTACTGCCATCCATTTGTTGCATCTTTGGCTTTGTGTGTGTGTGTGTGTGTGTTGATATGTGCCTTCTGTGCCCTGCGGGTGTCATGATGCCCAGTTGTGCTGCTGATCAAGTCAACATCAGCAGTGAGTGACTCAGGTTTCTGGGTCAGCAAAGACTGGGAGGGTTGCAGAACAGACAATGAACCTCTCAACTTCCTTCAGGTTGTACCTGAGCAGATGACACTCCTTGTTTGACATGTAACACCAGGCAGTAAACAAGATCACCCATGCAAACAATAAGTTAGTAGTGTAATACTTTTTCACTATCAAATGTATTTCCAAATAAAAGCTTTTGTCTTTATGTTCTTGCTTTACGAGATCATATCAATTTGCTAGAGGGAACTGGGTTCGTTTTCATTTCGAATTTGCAGATACAGCTTTCTGAAATGATTAATATGTTTTGGAATATTTTATGCACACTGTATAATGACTTTCATTTAGCTAGTGGGTACATTTTACCCCGCCAATAAATTCATGTTTTTATTAATTTATCAGACATTTGTTTAAAGGAACTTGCAGGCGAAGTATATATTTTATCCTGTGTAATGTTGATTATGGGAAGCTCAAAATGATGAGCTACAAGTTGCAGATGATGGTCTGTGTACCTTCGGATAATTCCTTTTTTGATATATATTACTGCAAAAATGAAAGATTTCGTGTTTCATTTGTTCCAACAAAATGGGAAAAAAAACATATATATAATATATAATTTAAAAAAAAGAATATTCACGCTTCAGTTGGAACCTGATTCCGGCGCTCTGACTTTTCATGTAATTACTACCAGAATCCTTTCTGGCCCAGATCTGGCACAACTTCATTTCTCCAGTTAAGCAGGAGGACAGAGTGACCCCAATTGTCACCTTAACATCAAATGAGAGTGAACCTTTTGGCTCTGGTTTCTGCTGTGTCACAGAGGGAGTCTTAATAATTCATTAGCCATGACATTTCATAATATCTTTCGTTAAGTATAGTAGTATTGTGTTAAAATCTTTTAAGCTGGTGACATGATGTGAGAGATTTAACTGATTAGTGTTAAACTGAGTGAAATTGAGACAATTACAATTAACCATTGGTTCACTGATTAAATTAAAGTCAATCTCTCTTTGTCTAATTAGCGTTTAATAGTGATTATTAGTGCCTAGTGAGTAATGGATATCACTCTTATATAAAATACTGACACAAGCTTGATTTAAATAAAATGTAGAAAATATATGATATGTTATATAATGCAATTTAATATAACAATATAATATAATAATTGAATTGAGATAAATGATGACTCTGTTTGCATCACTGTTATTTTCCTGTTTGATATGAAGCTGCTTTAAATTTGTAATGTATACATTTCTATATAAATAAAGGTGATTTTACTATATATTCCACTATAATAAAATATAAATGTTCACCTGTGTCTTTCTAATGACCTAACATAAATCAGCCGGTCAGAATACTCTTCTGGTGAAGTGCCATACTAGCTGCTAATAATATCACCAGAAAGCTTGTTTAAACAAGTGGGAGTGTGCTTGAGAATTTCAAGTCTAAGTCTTGGACAAAGAGATACCTTTCCAAATAAATGAGCTCCATGATTTATCTGAATAGGGTATGTGTAAATGTCTTCACGCACAGTCCACTCTCATCTCTGTTATAGACTGACCCTTAACATCTATATGGATGACACACTGCCTTCCAACTACCCAGTGTGTTTAACACAGAAAATGGGTATTCTGCACTCTTAAACGTGATTATTTGACAAACGCACGTGTCCGTCAGGTGTCACTGAGTGTTTTTGAGAATATGGGGGTTTCAAGTACTGTATATAACTCTGTTAAAGAGACTATCATGTATTATCAATAGTATACTATTTTAGTGAACACATTGGATTACATCAAGAAATTGAGTGAATTCCCATACATTTAATGGCACAAATCAAATCGCGCATAGAGTTGAGGGAGTCCCGCTTCAGGAGTTTGGGAATTTGTGCATGACACTTATTTGGTTTCGTTTGATTACAGATTATTGCATTTCGGACAGCTCTGTATTAGATGAACTACTCTTGGGGGCTGTGTTTCTTGACAATCTGAACATAGTGCTCTACTCTCAAACTATTTATGAAGTAACGAGTGCTCCTGTTTACAAATCAACATGTGCCTGAACAGAATGTCAGCAGACTGTTGTTATAGCAACAGGAAATCCACGTCCATATTTATACTTTTTTGACTACTAGCTATCAAATATATATACAAATGTTGCTTATTTATCTAATTACATTTACACTACATGATTATACTACATCTAGTTTTAGCCATGTAGAGTAAAGGCTCAGTTCCGTGGAGGGCTTCATGTAAGACTCATTAAAATATTATATATTCTGTCCTGGTATTGTCCAGAAATATTATAAAATCAAGTTTTTAATAATTTATATACCCTTATATTTAAGTCAAAATGTTTCTTTGTTTCAAACCTTTTTTTTTTACTTCAGGTTTCTTAGATTTGAATCAAAATGGATAATGTAGTCTCAGACTGTTGGGTTGTTATATATGAGATGGATAACACTGCCACCGTGTGGACAGCTGTTGTATCTGCAGCACTGGTTTATTTTATCTTTCCTAAAAAGGATAGGACGCATGTAGAAAACTCTACTACAATGCAGACGTACTGTGTCAGTAAATGTAAATCATCTACAGCGAGCAGTTTTCATATGAAACCTTAATATCTACCTTAATATCTAATATGGCTTCTGGATCAAATACATTCATTTGACCCAATTTTTTGTTATTAATCAGGCTCTTTTAGTAGCTTGACCATGATCTGTAGCTCGTGAGCTTGTGTGTTTGATACGTGAGCAGCGATTTAATCTCAAACACATTGCCTCTAAACAACATCAGCAAGAGGATTTATTATACTAACCTTCGGTTTTCACATGTGGCTCCAGGTGAGCTCGTTAAAATTCCACTTCCACGTCAAATCATAATGAGCGCGCATGAATTCGTCAGGCAATAAATGGGTAGAAATAAATATTCAGGGACCTCCAGGGTTGGAAAATTAAATAAAATGGAAATGTTGTGGCTCAGATTCGTTGCGAGAGAGGTTTGGCTTTTTTTTTTTCAAGCTCGTCAACAATCATGCTTGTTATCTGTAGACCACAAAGTATCCTGTGGTGTTATAGTCAAACAGCGCATGCTGCTATTAAGAAAAACACTGAGGTGATGAATACTGATCTTAGAGCACTTGTTACTGGCTTTTGTATAAAAAATGAATACAACAGCATTCTGTACAAGCACTCTTGAGTATTATATGGTTTCTCTCTGTGTGTGTGTGTGTGTTTTTTTCTAAACAACAGGATAGCCTAAAGGGCTCAAACTTCAAAAGATACAACGTGTGATTGCTAAAATAACACTGTGCTGCAAACAAACCCAACATCTTTCACTTTTCAGAGATAGTGATCTTTGTATTTAAAGCCCCTTCAATTAGATCGATGTAGTCGACCCCTTTACTCTTTGTAATAATAAACACAGATATGTGATGCACCAGAAAAAACTAACTCCAGTTAGGTTCTTGATGGTTTATTAGAACAGGAAATGATAACAGAGCACAGTCTCCATGCTCAATGACAGCCAGAACTGAGGACAATGAGTTTCCAAATGCAAAAATGTGTGTGTGTGTGTGTGTAAGTACAGTGGGATCCAAAAGGCTGAGAAGACTATAAATGTGGGATTTAAAATACCATTTACATATATAAATAAATAATGTTTCAAGATGTATGAGCAATTTATAAGAAAAGAACATTTATGGCATAAAATTATTACAAAATGTAACAATTTCCAGGTCACTAAACATAAGAAAATGTGACATTTATGTAGAGATGGTCAGATGTTCTTACTTCTATGGAAGCTCAAGATCATTTCAATAATGTTGAAGAACATAAGCATCAGATTTTACACAAACTACTCTATATACAGCTTGAGTGCTGGTGATAAAGCAAACTGTATACAAAGACATTGCCCGTTTTTAAATTAAACCTTTCACTCAAAGCATTATGACATTTTAAAAAAATGAGAAAAGAGATAACTAAGACTTTTTGACCCCACTGTCAATGTGTTTGTGATCTTTGTGTGTGTCCCTTATGTGCATTTGTGCTGTTGATTTGGAAAGCATGCATGTGACTGTCTGATTGGTGGAAAATATTAGGGCACACAGTAGCATGTCATGTTGAAGTACACACTACCTCTGTGGACTCCAGACCGAGGCTGTGTTCATGCAGATAGTTCACTTAAATTACATTTAAGCACTGAAATCATTATGTACACTCAAGGGAACACGACTTGTCATTTAATGACAATGGACCCAGTTACACGAACAGCCTCCGGTGCGAGACAAATCAGAAGTCCATCACAGTTAACAGAAGACTTGGCTCTTTTGCAAAAGTGTTTTTCTTCTTCTCTTTCTTTCAGGAGAAACAACTCCCATCCGAAGGCTTTGCACAGTTCAGAAACCAGGATCAAACACTGAAATTCAGGTCACAGTCGCAGAATAATCATCGTCATTGTTGAAAAAAAATTTCACACACCAGAGAGCAAATCAAATCACTTGCATGAACTCAATAAACCAACCTAAAACATTACCACAAAACAAACAAACAAATATAAAAATGAAGATATCAGTACTGGCTAATATATTCTCTACAACTTTACAAAAAAATTCTAACTCCATTTGTGCTTGTCAGATGTCAGGTTTTGCATACTGAAAGCATGTCATTTCTAAACAAACCATTTCTTTCTTTGTGTTTGCACATTTCGTCGGGTGGCCCATTAGCTGTGGCAGTTTGTGGCTGGGGGACGTCAAAAATAAAAAAAAAAATAAAAAAACTTCAGGGCTTTAAAAGGAATTGAGAGTAGAGAGCTCTCTAAAAGATAGCTAGGTATATCTACGTCCAAACAAAAACCTTGCAGAGTTTTTTTTTATGGCCGATTCCATTTCTTGCTTGAGAGAATTATGACATAGGAAAACATTTTGGGAACACATTTTATAGAGCTCCGCAGCAAATTAACTCCATTTCACGAACTCAAGATCTTGTGTGAATTAACCCAGGTGGTGTTCACAATAAGCATCTGCTGCTTGTTTTTGGTTTATTCCGGTGAATATACTTATATGGGATGCGGTCGAGAATGATGATTCGTTTGATTTTCGCTGCCCACATCTCAGGCGATTGCCTTGTAAAATCTGGCTGTGAGAGAAAGCAAGTGGGTGCCTGTGTTTCTGCACGTCTCTCACGATCATCTCTAGGCTTTATCAGGCTAACATAGACTTAGCGTATTCACGCATGTTTCGACTAATGGTGCAACAGAGTGAAAACCCTGTGAGGAAAGCAGGGTGAGCGCATGGATGGATGGGCAAACATTTTTTAGTGGTGGGCCTCCAATACGAACAGACGAGCTGGGTGACAATTAAAAAGCTGTGTCAAAAATGTTGATTGTGTTAAAATAATTACACACAGTGTTCTGAACTCAGTCATGCATTGGCACTTAAAACCTATAAATTATACACTTCATTAATTGCTTTAATGTTCAGCTTCAGAGCTTTCATCCGTCTACATTCAAAAGAACAAACACTTTCCCCAATGCCCTTAAATCCTCTCACTATTATCTCTACAACAGACTTTTCATTTGGAACGCGGCCTGTTTTTAAACCAACATATACTTAGTGTTGAAGAATTGTTGATTATAGGACCACCAAACATTTAATGTCAAACTCTCACATGGACCATTTCCACATTTTTAGGTTTGGAATATAAACAAAAGCAGGGTAGACCTATACAGAAATAAATGTGAGACCAAAGTAAATGTTATTTTTCATTACGATTTGTTTGAACAGTAGAAGAAAAAATTCAATATTGTATTTCCATGACTTTCTAAAAGAAGAAAAAGCAGCGAAAAAAGGATTGATTGTGGCAGTTAAAAGAGAAAAACATGTCAAATTTACCATCACTCCCTCAGAAGGTATATTTGAAACCCCACTGCAGCAGTGTTTGCTATTTCTGTTGTAATTTAAAGCTAGGAAAATATAAGTATAGTGTTATACACTAATGTTTAGAATTTTGGGGTCAGAAAGATTTTTTAATGTTTTTTAAAAAGTATCTTATGCTGAGCAAGGCTGCATTTACTTAAAAAAATGTAAAAAAAGTTTACTATTTTAATATGAGATGGCAAAGCTGTATTTTCAGCAGCCATTACTCCAGTCTTCATGATGCTTATATCATTAAATTATTATGAATTATTAATTTATTTAAAAACATAAATAAAATTTAAATTAATTTTTTTTTCAATGGAAATACTCTAGAAATGTGTCATCTCGCACTGTGAAAAGGGTCCATTGAGCATCAAATAAAAAAAAAAAAAAAACGAAACGTGCATTATCGCCCTCTAGTGGACACACGCAGGTAATGCTTGATAAATTAACGTTGCCTCACGGGAAGAAAGCAGAGATAACGTCGTTCACTGAGAGGTGAATGAATTGAATAGTACACTATTTCTTCCCTCTCTCCCGTGGGGTTTACAACCCTGAAACAAACAAAATAGCAATCCAAAGAGAGCCAGAGGAAACTGAACAATAGCTGAAGCGGGCACATTGCCATTGGGAGCCCAGTGGGTCTGATTTTTTTTGCACTCTATCTAAATGTAACATTGTATTCAACTGTTTCTGTGAGTTTGTGAAGGCTGGCAGTGAGGGGGGAACCAGAGGGGTCCGATCTGTCTGGCTCCTCATTGACATTCTCCTGGGCTGGGCCGATGGCTAGGCCATGACTCTTAACGGTTATTTGTTGTTGGTATGGTCTTCTCTGGCTGGGCCGCACAAAGACACCCAGTGTCAGTGAGACACTCTGAATGCAACTCCCTAGCGGCCCGACTCGGCCCAGACAACCGAGCTCACATTCGACTCAATGGACTGCAGAGAGAACGAAGCCAGGCCGAGTGAAAGAAAGAGAAAGTGTTGCAAATGCTGCCCTGCTCCAAAGAATTTAGGGGAAAAACAAATATACTACATATCTTGCTTTTTAAGATGCACCACAAAATTAACGGGTCCACCCAACAACATATGTCCCTGTATGCATTATAAAGTAATTTCCACAGTGCTTCCATGCTCCGTCCAGAAAGCATGGGTTGATTTCTCCATGATTTTTGGCGAAAGCTCTATTCCATTACCCATTTACATCTGATATTTCAGCACACAAGTCTTTAAAGTCACATGGCAGTTGTCTTGATTGCTTCCTGACACAGAATAGGTTTAGGGAGGGAGGGGTAGTCAGTCATTTGACATTAGATCACTTAAGAAACTCCAGTTTTGGTCGGCCATTTTGCTTTCACATTAAGTCTAGCCGACAAGCACATTTTAATCCCCGTTTTGGCGCGGCTCACATACACATACAAACAGACACAAGGAAGTTTGAGCTTGTCTGCAAAGGCCCCGGGATGCACAAAGCAGGCATCCGCAGGCGCAAATGTAAAGCAAGAGAGGTGAAAACGAAACGGATCACTTCCACTGAATGGTTTACAGGGCTTAAGATTACACAGAGAGACAATCCGGAACCGCTTCGCTATGCTAAACAGTCAACATAGCCGTTCGCAGGATTATGATTATGCATTTCACCTCCGATCACCCAACGCATCCGTTATTCCTAAGCGATCCTTCCGCTTCATTAGACAGGGCGTGATAGAAGCCGCTAACGTGCTAAGTGGCGTCACCCCGCAGGCAGGGGAGGACAGCGGCTTTAACACCATCAACCGTTAACGCTCTCGTTCTCTCACTCTCGGTAGACCTAGAGCTCAGCCACTGGTGGGGGACTTGAAAGACACTGGATGGCAGTGAGAGAGGACAGGAAGGGCAGGATTACAGAAGGAGTCTGAGTCTTGGGGGTGATGGGACTCTGAAGGGTGTGAACGGGCCTGGACCACTCATTGGCCATTTGGGTTGCGCTCACTTACACTTTTCACCAGCAGGTGGCTGTAGTCCTGTATCTCATTAAGCCCCCGCTGAGTGTGGTGACCTGGCCGTATTAACGCAGCATTAGTGCGTGGCTGTATGGGATATGGGTGGTGGCCAGAAGGAGTCGCATTGTTGCTATTAAAGTTGAGTCCGTCGCGGGACCATCGCAGATGTTCTCCAAAGTCCGACTGGGTGGTAGGAGCCGAAACCACCCTCCTGCGGTCAGGTGAGTCTTGAGGTGTTGCCGGATAGTTGTATTCACCAGCAGAGTTGCGAGTAGCTGGGGCGGAAGGTCGCCCGCTCTGCTCCCGCTGATTCGGCGGATGGGAGAGGATGAGGTACCGCTGACGCTCCGAATGAGGAGGAACATCACCCGATCCCTCTTGCCGCCCACCTTGCAGGTATTTGGAGCTCAAGTAAATGACAGCGGAGTTCGCTGGGCAGGGAGTCCCTGTCTGGGTGAGGAAAGTATGGGTCTGGTCCCAATCGCAGTCTGTGAGATGGACGTTAGGAGTGGGACGTTTCTGCTGCAGAGGCGTCTGTTCTGGAGTGGGAAGTCCTGGGTCAATGTCTCCAGATTTTGGCCAGCCGTTGGTGAACATGTTTTCAACCTGAGAGCGTGGTCGTTCGCTGCCGCTGATACGCGTCACACTGATCACCGAACCGCTGCGGCCGTGTCCCAGCATGCTCTGCTCCTTGTCACTCTTGCGACGACTTCCCATGCTAGATCCACTAGCTCTGGAGCGTTGGCGGTGCTTGAGGCTCATTATCCAACACACCATCAGACCCGACAACGCTGCCCCGGTGGCGAATGCTGAAACTGCTGACACCACCAGCAAGTTTACAGACACCAAGCCATCTGGTTCCTCAATGAAACTTTCCTGCCGAAGACCTAAACACACAGAAAGCATAACAGTGAGCATAAAGAACACTTTTATAACTGACAAACCTGGAGTTATTTATTTTTTTAAGTAAAAAAAAAAGGATAATTTTATTTTTCTGAGGTCGAAGACTGCATGAGGGAAAGAAAATAGCAGACTAATTGCACTCATTACTACCTTAAGTGGATGTTGATTTTAACAGCTGTAATAACGGTCTTCCTGATTAAAAGCATCTACTATCAATTACGTGTTTTAGAACATTAACTTTCGAAAAACATCTAGTACTAAATAATTCTGACAAATACTGAAACCTTTAAAAGCCATATTTGCAGATGTGATAGATTTTAAAGACACAGTAAAGATGGATGAGAGCAATGGATATGAATTACACCAATGAATTACTGCTAATGACAAAAGATGGTCCAAAAAAAAAAAAAGAAATACTGCTGCTATCGGTCTATCATGTTATGTTGACAAAAAATAGGTTTAGGAAATATTTTTCAACTACCCAAAATCTAGAGGCAATATCTTTATTAATTGCAGGAAATTCAATAAACAGGAGGGAAGTTCTTACAGTCATTCACAACAGTAAGAACCAACATCATGAAATGGCAGAGCAGCTTTGCCGCTTGAAACTAATTAATTTTACTGGCAAATTTATCACAATAAAGACAAATGGTAACCATTTAACATTGGTGAAAATGAACAGCCTTAATTAGCACTTACAGCTGTTTGCTTAAGAACTCAAATAAAATGAGAAGAGAGGCGGCACAATCAATAAGAAATTTCGCTACGATAATTAGCTCATAATAGCTGCTTCATTGTGGTTGTTTGTGTGCAAGACTCTGCTGAATTAAATGATATATTAGCTGCAGTTGGGCACCAGGGAAAGAAACCGTACAGCACAATGTCATTTCATTGGGAGATGTTATGACAGAGTGCCTATCAATTTTCTGGTGATATACATGTTTACTTCTCAGTATTCATTTTAGAAGGACAGACCACATTACCAAAACGACACCTCAAATCAATCAATGCACTCATGTGGATGCTGAGTCAGTGTCTGGGTCCTTTTCTCTCTCCCTCTTGCACAAGTCTCTCTCTGCCCTCCCTCATTGTGTGTTTATCTCTGTCTGTGCCCTGCTACCACTCTCTGTCTTCTTTGTTTGCGGTGTGGGGGCATTATATTTATTCTATTGCAGACAGATACCAGGTGTGTGTATCTTTTCCCAGCATGCTAACTGCTGTTTAAAGTGTGGTAAACTATTGGTTTTTGTTTTCGTCATCTTTATGATTAACTTTTTGGCTGCTGCTGGCGGCGTGCGGCTGCATTGCTGTTAGAAGTTGGATAAACATCGTTGGCATGAGGCGGTTCACTTCACGAACCACTGACTAAAACAGTGACTTGTTTATGCTGTCGCAACCCACTTGGCATTCACAAGGGCCCCATCATGTATCAGGAACCAGGGTCCTGAAAGGATGTGGTTAACGGGTGGGATGCGAGATGATCCTATTTTCTAGGTTGTTTATGTTCATGCACTGTGGTGTTTACTTCAGTGGCATGAGGTAACGGGGTGGAAGATGAAGTGATGTTTGATTGCTTGAAGACTCTACTTCTCTGTGTGATACACTTTGTGAACTTTTCAAACAAACTCTGGAGTGCAATAAAATGGAAATTCAAATGTGCCAACAATGCTTTACAATAAAGGCATTAGGTATTATGAAACACCAAATATCAAAAGCATTTATTCATGTAAATATTTTAATATATATATTTAATAAATATATTACATTAGAGAACGGTGAAAATAAACAAAAAAGTTATTGTAAATCAATGTTAATCAATTAAAAGTATCAAAAATATATCCATATTTATTTACATATATTTTAAGTAAAATTGTAATAGTAAACAAAACACTGGAAATACTGTAGCATTCTGGAACCTCTGTATTATATGTAAATCTTATTATATTCTAATCTTTAATTTAATCTCTAATCCTTAATTTGGATTTTAATCAGATTTAATATTTCAACTACAAAATATATCTAGTTTTGCTATTAGGTTTCTATTCTATGGCAATCAGCTGCAGCCACAGATGCTGTCGCTAGAACTTCACTTAACTTGTATTTAACCTGAAATTGCCTGAGTTATGAAAGATTTTCTGAAAAATACTTTTTGTACTTTTTAATGCCTAAATGTGCAAGTAAAACCATCAAATTAAAACCTTATTGTAAACTTGTCTTTTGAAACTCCCCGAGAGCCTGCTGCTCTAAAAACACAATTTTGTTTGCAAGCAGCACTAAAACTCACATCAAATGTTCTTTGTATATACGTGAGTCGCTTTTTCCTGGGCGCAGCCCTGATGGTGCCTCAGATAGATATTACTCAAACAACACAGGCCTTTCTCCGTAATGAAAGGCATGCATTAAAAACGCCCGCCTGTCTGGAGGGCCACCTCTCATTCTTTCTCCACTCTCGCCTGCAATGTGTCCATCCTTTTTTACAGTAGATGGTGCATGCATGCCATGAATAGATCAGGGCCATTATAGATGTTGCCTTTGTAGTCACTCAGCTTTGTCGTGACGGGAAACAAAACACACAGAGAGCGGACAAAAAGCGAGAGATAGTCCCAGGCATGGTTTCTTTCTTTTCCTCATTCCCGACGGGGTGACAGAAACCCCCTTTTTCCCCATTCACTTATTAAAGCTTAATGGAAGGCAGCCGGACTGTCAGGCTGAGGCGCAGCGAGCACGTCTTGAGCTGGAAGCTCCAATTACAGATGAACAATGGCGGTGGAGCAGTCTAGTTAGAGTTGGTCTTTCAGAAGGCAATAGGCCAAGTGCTAAAAGACTCAGAGCCCAGGGACTAACTGCCTTGCTTTTGCCTCTTTTTTTTCCCCGGGTCTATTCACAAGCAGTTTGATGTTTGTTGCTTATCGCTCTCCATCTCTGTGCACATCTTCTCCCGCTCGCCTCTCTCTCTCTGTCTCTCTCTCTGTGCCACGTCCTTTCATCTTTTGCTGGCTGTCTGTCTCCGGAGACGTACCCTTATTCTTTTATTCCCTGTATCACTCTATTGCTCTCGGTCTCTCTTTTCAACCTGTAAGCAGAGAGGCGGTTAATGAAATGCTAGCAGGGTTCGGTTTCTTGTTGAGATCGTGTCATTAAAAAAACCTCAGGTGGAATATGGATTTTCTTCTAGCAAATAAGCAACCTTCCTGAGGTTTATTAATTACCTGACCTTCGAGCGTCGGGTAAAACAGTTTAGGCTCTTATCTGCTGTGCTTATGTAACAAACACTTACTCATGCAGTAGTTTATGCACTATGTTAGATGCTGCTGTGTGTGTGAGCTTGAGTAGTGTTTCATGTTAGCACGAGGCCTTACATGCGAGTGTGTGCATTTGTGTGTGTGTAGCAATGGCTTATGGTTCACTGACTTTACTCATTATCTTTTCTCTTTCTATCTCTGTCTTGTATTCTCTTGACTTCGCTCTTGCTACCTATCTCTCTCATATACACACACACACACACACACTTTCCCTTCGCTGCAAAAACACTGCAGGCTATTCTCTGTCTGCCAATCCTTTCTGGTTCTCGACATGCCAGCCATCTTTTGCTGTATTCAACCCTCACTGCTGCCATTGCTTTGTGCTAACCACGTTGAAAAGACCAGCAATTCTGGTCACCAGCGTATGTTGAGTTTTAGATGCTGGTTTGGTGGCATTCCTGCAGGGAGAACACAGGTATTTAAGTTATTTTAGAACTTGAGAATCGATCCAATCCAATTCATGTCAAATGGTTCATTTCATTTCAACAGGCCTGGCTTTTAAGTCTCAGCTTAACTTAAATTGTTGTCTGTTATTCACACAAAGCCAACTCTATGAAGAATAGAAAAATAACTCAAACGATTTTTTTTCAAATGATGCTTTTTTGGTAATTTAAAAGCTTTTTGGAGCACTAGTCCTCACTCACTTCCAATTTATGTTTGCTCTGTGGAAGAAAGAAGTGGTAAAGGTTTAAAATAACATGATGACAGATATTTCATTTGTGGCTGAACTATTTCCTTGAAGGCACAGGTCACCCAAAAATTTAATTCATGTCATTATGTTGTTTCACATATGACTTTTTTATTCTCCTGCAGAACACAAAAGATTATACTTTGAAGTCAATGGAAGTCAAAGGGGTCCAAAACAACAGTAGTCCACTTAGACATTTATTGTATAGACATTTTTTTAAAAGATCTTTTTTTTTATTATTCCAAACAACATTCGGTTGAGTAAATAATGCAACCAACCTTGGCCAACCCTGAGCGTCATGAGAAAGCCCAGCGAAATCAGACCTAAACAACATTAAACTTACTAATCTGGTCTTGTCAGCAAGGAAGCCATGCATAAAAGCTTCCCCAACAAAATTTGCTAACTTTTTAAACACGTCTGGCTCCAAGCAGAGTGTTTACAGAAAGATAGTAGCGAAGACATTTAAGGCTTCTTAGCTTACACTTTAAAAGCCAAACTCTCAGATCAATATTCAGCCAGCAGGTTTCCGTATATCTGCACATGTTCTCAGTTAACTCCTCTATAATTTTCAATAAGAAAGAGCTGCTCATGGCCTATAGCAGAGCAATAAGGTGAAAGGCTGCCTGGCACCGGTTCAGAGTTTCTAATTCCAGCATAATTGTGCATGCTACAGTCCACAATGTCTGACGATGATTAACATGAGACTAAATATAAAGGACCGTGTGGAACAACGAGGGGTGGTGAGCTCAGGATATGAGCCCCCCCACCGGAGCCCGATGTTAAGAGAAACGGTCTGCTGCTAAAACACTGTTGCCTATTGTTGCTTGCTCACCTTTTACCACATTCTGCAGACGCCGCCTAGTCAGCCACAATTAATTGTAGTCAATTAGCGCATAGTTTTTCAACATAGCTTTCCCCATTCGCAGCAACTGTTACCGACAAACACTAATGAGGATGCAGATGAGAGTCGGTTCAGCTGTGTTAAATTTATCAAGCAAGTACGGAAGTGTGTACTGCATTGCAATTCCACAGATGTGGCTGACGGGGACTCTACAGTAACACGAGGTTTGCTGGTAAATTGATAGCCTCAATTTAGGGCTGTATGGCGAGAACTCTCAAATGAAATCATTAAAAAATATTCGACATTTCCAGCACGGGTTATAAATTCAGAAAGCGACCCGGCGCTATTAGTCTAGCCAATTGCAATTGCGCAGTACAACATCTGCATCCACCACAATCACGAAACCTCCAATTTCAAGTTAATGTTTCCAGCATGCTGAAGACATAAATTCTGTGTGTCAGTGCTCTGCATATGACTGTATTTTACCAGCTGCTAAAAGCACTTCCTTATTAGTATTAAGTTAACACTCCGGTACTCACGGTTTGCCTCTATGACGGAGATGTTGAGTGTTTAGGCTCTGTCTGGCTGAGGTGGAATAATTTTTCCACACATTTACTTTATTAAGAAACTTTTCTGGGTCATTAGATCTGCTGTGGTGGCTCAATATGTCTCTTTCATGCTTGTCAGAGAGAGACTCAATAAAACACAGGTCTCTGGCTTGATGAACTGAACAAAATCCTCTTTAGAATGATCGATACAGCTTGTTCGCATCAACCGTGTGTGAGAGAAAAATGGCGTGACCTCACCTGTGGGTGCATACAAGGTATTTCTAAGGCTGAGATGTTTTGCTCTGTGTTATTGTGCATCTCTGATACACACACACACACACCTGTCTGAGCTATCACTTTCACCCAGTCATGATGATCTGTGGCGGAGAGATTCTTCATGCTCTGTCAACATGCCTGGCAACCGCCACAGCAACATCCTCAACACCACAACAGGCTGCACGTCGTGCTGCAGGCTTCAGTGGCAGCTGCTGTTGTCCTTTTATGCTCCTGAGTCTCTGCCTCACAGCAGTCAAACACGCCAAGAGCTCTCACACAATAAGGCTAAGTTCCAATTGCCATATAGTGCCCTGGGAAGTGCACTTCAGCATTCCAAATATAACTAATTTTGTCAAGTTGAGTGAGGTATCTTAGTGAACTCTGCATAGAGATGCTGTGAATTAGAACAAAGTCACATAAATACACTAGGGCCGGGACTTTAACACGTTAATTTAGATTAATTAATTACACAATCAGTTATGTTTATTAGGGTTGTATGTTACATGTAATGTTGTTAAATTAATGTTTATTGCATATTTCAGTTTAATTAGCCTCACCATGATGGTGTTTAGTGCTTGTGTGAATGACACGGAGCACCTTCTATGTTACTATTTAAAAGCTGCTTGTGATGGGCTTTGGTTCATCATGCGACTTTCTCATCACCACCTGCATTTGGTACTCATCTGTGTATTTCGAAGGTACAAAACAGATATCAGTACTTAAGTAAGTTGGTATATTAATATTATATATCAGTTAAAAAAATTAAGATACTTACCCGATTTTTTTTTTTTTTTACAAACAGTGTACTACCACTGATAATGAAAAAAGGATAGAATATGACAGGAGAGGAGAACAAGAAATGAAATACTTCAAACCTCCTAAATAAATGTGTTTTAAATATAAATTTTAAAAAATGTGGCATAAATGAAATATTTGTTTAATTTTATCACCCATGAAAACAAATTGTCATTGTAATACACCACAGACTTTCAAATGGAATGAATAATCAACTTATAATCAATTCATTAAAATACCAAATTTTTGTAATTACTATAAACAATGTGGTGTTTATAACTAATTGAAATCGGTACAGCTGAATCAAATTATTTTGATGGCTGTGTTAATTGCTGAGAGTTCTTTCTAATCACTTGTAATTACTTTAGAGAAACATATCTAATTAGTTGAGAAAAACATCTATAAAAGGCAAAAACAGACAAAATTAGTCCAAAATAATCATGTAATCATTTGTGTTTAATAAATCTCCAGTTACTGTAACTTCCTGTGGGGTGTGGCCAATCCAATTTAAATGTCAGCTTATAAACTGAAAGGTAGCCCATTCTTCACTTTTCAATTTTCCCAAGTCCGGTACACAGAATGGCCTACCTCAGCGTAGACATACATGTGGGCGTGTTTGTCCATGACTAGATTAATGACCTGGACATGAAGGTCATGAGATGTTGCACTCCATGAGAACATGAACTGCCCCTGTGGGAGTGTTTGAAAGGTCTGGAGGGCAAGAGAACCACATCAGTCTTACAAACACTCACTGTAACATCCAAGTCCTCTATAAACCCTATTACACCCACCCAACAAACTCCACAGAGCATACAAAACGGGATTCACACCAAATGTGACACTACAAAACATCATCTGTCATTTCGAGTAAAAGTTGTCAAACTTTTGCAAAACGTAAAACTTTCTTTGATATTGAATATGTCATCATAATTCGCAAAAATGTATCTCAGTTTTCACAAAAGTTTAGGAAGCTTAACTATTTTAAATTTTGATAATAATAAATGTGTCTTGAGAATCAAAGCAGCATAACAGAATGATCACGTGACACTAGACTGGAGTAATGGCTGGTAAAAATACAGCTTTGCCAATACAGGAATAAATTACATAAAAATGTTAAAATGTAATACTACTACAGAATATTACTGGTGTTACTGTATTCTTAATCAAATAAATGCAGCCTTGGTGAGCATAGGAGAATTTCAAAAACATAAAAAAAGCTGCTGCGATGTACACGAGACATATAATTATATCTATGTTTGCTAGCTGATACCAATTACAGCAGAGAAGCAAATTTACCAGCATCTGCCTCATTGCCTTTCTTTGCATGGCTGTCATCCCACTCTATAAGAATGACGCCACCGTGCACTTCTTTGTGTAACATGGACTTCAATTAGATTGTGATTGCAACCCACTGTTTGCAGAGTCAAAACACCACCTTTCTCCAGGAAATATTTTAACAGCGGCGTAATTGCCTCCATCTGTGTCAACTCTGTGATTATACTCAAATGCTTTAGCAGCAACGTACACACACACACACGGGAGAAAAGGGTAAGCGGGTGGGATATGGATGCAAAGAAAGCGTAATGGGGCTTATGACTGTCTGTTCTTTGTACACGTACTGTAGTTGAACTGCCGGTTTGAGGAGAAGCCTCATTTTGCAGTCCACTCACTCGTAACAACAATGGAGCGTGACAGTTTTCTCCTACACTGATGTCTCCCTCGCTTTTGATGCCTGGTTTAACAGCGCTGACATTTGCTGATGAGTTTCTGTGCAAACAATGACTCCGTCGCTCCTATAAGTGAGCGTAGTTAACGTTTACCAGTGGCAGGTACATTTGGATTCTAGAGAAGAGAGTTTTTGGGGGGGGGAGCTGGGGTAACTTTTTAAAGTAATCTGTAAGTAGGTAACAGTTTTTTTTCCGCACAGATAAAAAAAAAAAAAAAAAGTCCCTCAAAAAAGTGACCCCAACATTAGTACATATGTACTGTATGCATAATTTGGTTTTACTTATTTTGGTATAATAATTCACTTCTGCTCAACCCCAAATGACCTGAAATTTTACAATGAAAGGGATACTGTTGATGTTTAAGGAGCGCTAAACTAGCCGCTAATCCTGCAATCGATATGGCTGACTTAAAGGTCATGACCTGTAAAGGGTTAACACCACATTGAGGTAAGATCAGGCAAGAGAATAAAGTGTCTGCCCAGGCTGGAATGTAAAATGTCATGCTATCCTCTCTCAAGCCAGTTTTTCTATCTTTATGCAACATGTACTCAATTCCTACAACAAACCAGTTAATCGTTTCAAGCACTGTTGTTGATTTTTGAGCACAGCTATTGCTGCTAGTTTAGTCATCGGCCATCATTACGCAAGAATTCACAACCAGGCATGCCTCCCCTAATGGAGAGAGAAAAACAAAGATAAAGCCAAAGAGATCGGCCCTCAAAATGCAGAATGACAAGTGGCTGTTGGTGGCCGTGTCTCAGGCCTCCGAGGGCAGGCCTCACAGGTCAGCTAAATTAAAGCGTCTGATGTCGACATCTACTTTGATCAGCTTCCCCTCGGAGCATCAGACAAAAGGAGGGTTGACATTCTGAAGCAGATCACTAAGTGCTTGGTCAGAGCAAAGGAAGAGCAGGCGCATCTCTAATTATGGTCCTCAGACTGATGAGCAAACCAAGAGAGATAGCAGGAACTGCCTGATCGGTTATTCAAACACCAAGGTGAGGTGAAGGTGGAAGAAAGACATACAGATGTATTTCGGCAGTTATTATTGTACACAAGTGCCATGCAACGTGAAAAGCTATGCACCATTTCAACTGAAAATTTCCTCTCGTTCTTTCTAATTACTATGCATGCAGCTTTTATGCAATCTCATATTAATTGAAAGACTTAAAAAAAAAAAAACAGTTTTAAAAACTCGTTTGTCTCACTGCAGGATCACTTAACGGGTCATATAATGACGAATCAAAGTTTCCTTGCTCTTTTTAGATAAAAAGAGCTTGTGGTACCATTAACATACTGTAACTTTTTAACTTAAAACTTTCTAAAATAGCAAATAACAAAAATTTTAAAAGAATAAATACAATTTTATTATTCATAAAAGAATTAATAACTGTCTAATTTACTGGAAAAAAAGGATACTGGCCAAGACTTACTGTAAATAGTCATCAGAATCAGATTCTGATTAGCTGGAGCATAGCAAACCACAGGAAATAGTAAAACGATTTGAGCTACAAACCAGTTACAATGACGAAAATTAAAGGGTAGATGCCAGTTTGTAATATCAAGCAGAATAACAGACTGTTTTTGAAATAAACTAAAATAAATAAAGCAGTTGACATTGGAAGCCTTGGATAAGCAAAATTGTATTTTTTTATGAGATATGAAAACGTAAATGTTATTTCTGAACCAGCCATTTTCTTGTACCGCAGTGAATGGACTGTTTTCTGAAAAAAACTGAAAACATAAACAGTAGCAAAAAAATAAATAAAAGCAAAAATAAGCTTCAAAAACGGCCCATTCAGAACTGAATTACATCAGCTTTGCCAAAACCCCAACATGACTAATTAATGAACATGACCTCTTAAAGTGAACTGCAATTAGCAAAAAGTGATTTATAACAATAAAAACTACCTAAAGAGCAAGAAATAGTTGACGACAAAAGTTGATGTCCATAATATCTGTCAACTAGCCAGTCTGTTTCTACTGCAGTTTTACAGACTACTGTGGTTAGAAAGAGTGAAAAAATTGCACTATTTTTAAACCGGGAGAGGTAGAAAGAGCGAGGGAATGAGAAATTGCTTCTGCCGTACAGAAGGCAACGGGAGCATGTCAGAGAGTTATAGCAGCGCAAGGCCATTGGGAATTGCAGCAGTGACGGTTTTGTGACACAGGAGACATCAGAGCTTGTGCTCTACATCACTCACGGTCCCGTCTGAGCACCCTACCCCACCCCAGATACCTGCCCTCAGTCACAGGCTCCAGCTTGTCTGACAACCACCACCAGCCCTCCATCTACACTTGCTTTACTTCATCTCTCATGTACCATTTTGTATCTCCATCACTGGTTTATGGATCCCACCCTTCGTAATCATTCAGCCCAGACCGAGTCAGAGAGATGAGATGAAAATCAATTCTTCTATTCTGCCCCCACTTCCACTGACCACTTTTCTGTCGTTACCCAGAAGCTGTTAACGTCGGCCGTCTATACGCCCTCTCGGACATGCATGTGGACATCTGGGGTCATATGAAGTTCAGTTTCATCCAGGGAATCTCAATCACTGAGGCTGCCCCTTGAAGAGTCTGCGACCCCTCCCAGCAGGAGATGAAAGCCAGTCACCAGCTACAAACCGTGATGGATGCAGTGCTACATCCTCTAAACTGCCCACTTCTCAACCCCTGGCCTGTGTCTCTCTGCACTGCAGGCCCAGGAGAACGGCACTCGAGGAGCGTGATGGATGTGAAATGCGGTCTGCTGATCAAAGCCTTGCAGGCAAACACTTATTTACACAAGACTTATTAAGGATGAAGAATGAGACGCTGTCCATGCAAGTCCCCAGTCTAAGAGTCACTAGAGAGGCACCCCGATTTTCAGACCAGCTTAAACCAGCATGAATTTACATGCTGACCAAGACTGGTTTGTGTCAGTTAGGGTTGGTCTAAATTTAAATAAGACATGTTTATTCAAAAAGCAACACTGCATAAGATATTAAGGTTTGTTTTCTTAGATTATTTTCATAAATATTATTTTGAGTATGAGTGTGTTTGTCTGACACCTTATTCCCACTTTATATTAAGTGACCCTAATACCAGTGTACTTCCATAGTAACTAGATGTGTATGTAGTATGTAACCACAGTGTAACTGTGCGTTCACACCGCCGCCGGCGAGAGTGTCAAAATTCGCCCGGGCCGCTTTGTCAACGACGCCGTACAGAGATTGTTTGAACGCTCTGACGTAGATTGAATGCTTGTCTTGTATTTAAAGGGGCCGCAAATCAAACAAACTTGTTGAACTTGTGCAGACTGACCACAAGGAGGTATTGAAATATATTGAATGTTAAAGGAATAAATTGATCGATGAAAAAAACTTCTTTGTAGTTATGTTTTCTTTCAGTGGGAA
>JAUMHP010000294.1:1592067-1610891 GCA_032361065.1 Enteromius trimaculatus
TCAAAACCCCGCAATTTGTGTGATGCTGAAAAATCCCTAATAGGGCGCACTTTATAACAGCTGCTTTCTATTTGAATACATTTGAATCATCAGCTACAATCACTCTGGTCTTCAGTATCACATGAAACTTCAAATTTCGTATGATCAGTGTTAAAAACAAATAGTTTTATGGAAACTGTGACAAAAAACCCCTCATATTTTTCTTTTTTTATAAAAAGCATTTATTTGAAATAATTTTTAAACTTTTTAAGGAAGAATTTACTCTGACCTATGATTGATTTAATACTAAATAGAAATGGCATCTTCCTTAAAACAAAAATTCTCACTGACCCTAAACATTTGAACAGTACCATATACAATACATGTATATATTATGTTATATTATATAAAATCAAGATATATTATATTACATGTGTTTGTTCATTTGTGCAATTCTCGACCTGAAAGAGGCAGGTTGCAATCTAGTAGAGCGGAAGATTAGTAATTATGTGTTTTTCTTCTTTATCCAGCAGGTATATCATTAGTGTGATTGGTTGAGAAGGAGAGGATCTGATATGCGAGGCAGGCGCAGCAGTGCTCAGGTGCAGCATTAATGGACGCGGTATTCAAGTAGATGCCGCAGGTGGACTAACAACTAAGACCCTGCATTAATGTGACTCACGTACACTGGGGGCGACAGAGTCAGTGGCCAGATGGATGGAAGACAACACACACAAACACACACTCTGAATCTTGGAATCAAGCAACGTGCCCGTTGAAGGCATTACCATTTTTCCCCCGAATAAACAACTACACACTACACACTGCAACTAGACTGATTAATGACAGCTTTCTGCTCTTGAGGTCATCAGAAAACAGCTTGGTGCTTTTGGGCATATTGACGACAAGGCAGGTGGAAAAACAGAGTATAAACAAACGGCAGGGGAGATTCTTTCTGCTTGGGGGTTTTGAACAGATTCCCACCCGGGTCAGAAATGCGTGGTGACCCAATAAAGCCAGAGTCATTTAGAAAGACGCTGCAAGCACTGCTCTGAAATGTACTGTGAAGTTTTGCAGCAGAAAAAAAAGCAGCTAGGGAGAATGAAATAAAATATGTGTGAGAAATGTAATGGGCTGAAGAAAATAAATAAAGTATGAAAAAATGTAATGAGAAAATACAGCCCCCAAAAACATTGCCAAAACATTGGGGAAATTATAGACTAGAGGATGTGGTGATTTTCTGAAATAATATGTCAAATACAAGTGTGTTTCAAGCGTTCAATACTCACTGTATAATTGGCACATAACGGATTGAAGGCGTTGGTTCCACAGATAAACAATCCGCCCTGTCGGCTGAGCAGAACCTTCATGTAGTTACGGCACTCGTCCTAAAAAACAACATCGTGGAAAAAAAGAAGAAAGTAATTTGTCTCCTAAATCAAACTCTCATGAACGAATCCCCTCTTAGAATGACATCACATTTCTCAGCACTTTCAATTTTATTCCAAGGATTGTTTGCATCTGTACAAACAATTCACTTGGCAAACCAGAGGCACGCCACAGTGAGTCATTCGGCTAAACCTCGGTTCAATTGAACGCACATGTTTGAGCCCTGCACCTGTGAAGGGCTTTAAGAGATGTGAAATAGAGACGGCTTATGTCATGTCCCCCCCATGTGCCGCCCCCCCACCAGCACTCCCTGCGTGTGCCCGCCAGTGTGGCACCATTTGATGGGCAGCAACCTGTGGGCAATGGGGCTACATGATCACAGCAATCTGTTGTTGGATGAAGAGAGAGAGAGAGAGGACGTGTGGAAGGAGCCGGAGGGGGAGAAGTGGGAGTGAGTGTTATTCCAGATGCTCAGGTCCTCACAGGGTTCTTGTTTTTCAGTGGAGAGGTGAGGACAGAGAGAAAAAAGTTTGTGAGTGACTAATTACTTACTAATGACTTATTTATTTTTTGTTTTATTCAATTTGTTGTTTATTTAATGAAGTGAAATTAATTAAAAGTTTCCAATTTTACATTTTACTCTTATTAGTTGTAATAAAAAAAAATATACAATTCAAATAAATGGCTACTTTTGCTATTTTATGTATTATTTATTTTAATTATCTTATGGTCTTAGGAATACCAGTTATTTTTTAATTTATTTAATTTAATTATAACCAAAAGTTTATAATTTTAATTAGTTGTTTTCAAAATACAGTATGTAAAATTTTATTAAATTTATTGTTTTTTTTATTTGCTATTTTATTTATTATTAATTGTAATTATCTTCTTGCTTTAGCAATACCAATATACAGTCAATGTCGTGTCTGTACAAAATAAGAATAAGCGAGAGGTGAGATATAAAGAACATAGAATCTCCTAAAATTGTGACTGGTGATGGATCATAAACTAAAAGCATAACAGCTGATAAGGGGATATTAAATCACATACATATGTCAACCAACAATGCACTGCTATGAGCGTGCCTGGTCTGTTTATGTGCGTCTCTGTAAGACAGATGCTTTTCTTATCGTAACGGCACGGTGTGTAGGTGGTGCGGGTGTTGTGATGCAGATGTGTCCTGTGTGAGTGTGTGTGTATTTAAGCGTTCAAGTCTCAGTATGAGCTCGGTGCACATAAAGCCCATAACTCTACTCATAAAACTGATTCTGCAATTCCTTCAAGAGTCTAAACACTTGGCACAGCTCCTGGTCTGCTAAGCGATAAAGCACATCCTCCAGATAAACAACAACGGCCTTCTCATCCTCCTCCAGCCCTTCAATCGCCATCACCTCCTCTTTCTATTTTCATCCCCTCATTTCATATTTTCAAAAGAGGCCCGATTCATTTACACACTATTCATTAGTCCATTAGGGCTTCTCTCTAGTGTTGGACATTCTCTGTACCATCAACTGCCCTCTGCTCTGTTTCACAATGGCCTTCTCTTTCTTCATCCCTTTATTTTTCATCTCCTGCTACCAGTCCAATTATCCCTTTATCCTTCCTCTGTGTCCTCTTAACCCAGCCGTTCCACTCCTGCAGCCCTTCTCTTCCAGACTGTCTTTGTCTCTGTTTTTTTCAGTTTTTAGTAATTTATTGGCATGATAGTTGCGCCAAAGCATCAACATGCACATAAACACAAAATCAGTTGCTGGAAAAAAGACAGATATTAGCAGTTTATTATTTCTAAGGTAATAAAATGAATTCAAACAATGAGGAGTATAAAATAAAATATTAACACTTTACTGTCACTATAAACTAGTTGGCTATTAGAATGCATATTAGTAGCATATTGGTGGTTTATTAATACTTCTAAAGCATATATTAATGCCTTGTTCTGATGATCAAATTTTATAAAAAAAAAATAATAATAATAAATTGCTGGCAAAGAATCAATATTTGTCATACAACAAGCATGTATAATATACAATACAAATTACAATAAAATAATAAAAATGTTCTAATAGTGAGAATTGGACTAAAATAAAATAATTGATGGCAAAGCATCAATATTTAATAAGCATGTTTACTATATAAATTACACAAAAAACATAAAAATGTGTGTAGCTGAAAAATGTATTTCGCTTTAACAAAATGCATAACCTTCTTCTACCGTAATGTGCATTTGTTCTTTTCTGGGTTTAAGGGGGTTTTAGTGTTTCTGTAAACCTGTCAAAGTAAAGAAAGTGAAAGTTTTTGTCATCAAGTTTTATTTGTATAAATCCCTGAAAAATGCCTTCTCTTTCGCTCGTCTTTCTACCCTGTACCTATGTGCCATATTTATTCAGCTTGCAGAGCCTTGACCATTACTGCAAATTCTCACTGTTGGTGTCGGGTACTAAATTATTTATACCAGGTCCCAGATAAGTTTACCACCCAAGCTTGTGTGTGTGAGAGAACCTTAGTCAAAGGGCGTTGCCTTCTGGCAGATGTTTTCTCTAACAGATGCTGAGCTGAACAAGTGAATTCCTCCCTGGCCTCTCTCTGGTGAATCTCCAGACATGACATCCACACCAACACCGAACATCTGCACACAGTACTCCCTGCATTCCTGGATCACTGATATCTTTATATCAAAATGAATTCCTTACAAATGCAGTCCCACAACAAGACTATAAACCATCCTCATAACGTGTCCAAAACCACACATTTTAGTAACCTTGTATGTGCTTTTATTTATTTTACTGCAGTTTTAGTTTAGTAGTTACTTTATTTCACTAACAAAGGCAGTATTTCTACTTATTTTTCCAGTTTTAGTTAACAAAACGCTGTCAAATGCAACAGGCAATGAACAGAACATAATAACAATTGCTTTTTTTTCTATTTTTGCCATCGTTGCTCATTTGAATAACAGAGCACTGCTCAATTTTGTGTCACCGATTATTGCTTAAAATGAAGGACTTCAGGTTAGTTTGTCACTCGTGAATGCTTTTAACATGAACAACGCATTAGGTGTTACACAGCATGGTCAATTGTCTGGATACTGCATAATTGCGCACATCTTTATCACCTGCAAGAGCAACTCATCTCCCGTGTGTCCACTTAACCACTTCAGACACCGTTCCTCATAATAAAAGGGTCATATTTACAATAAGCAAAGCTAATTCTCAGAAGTTTCCATTACATGCTCAACTGAGTCTGTTACTGCAACCATGAGAAGAGCGAGAATACTGTTGAGCTTTGACAAGGAAAGAGCACAAAAAGTTGGCAAGGACCTTTTTTCCCTCTGTCTCTATCTTTCCCGTGGCAAAACTGTCATCTGTAGAATTCTCTTTGTAATTGCAGTGACAGCAGCCTCGGTTAGAAAGGGACCACATTACAGCAGGGGCTAAATTAGTGCAAATCTGCCAGAGAACAGAGTATGGTGTTGTGTTTGTGCTTGTGTAGGATGTGTACTTTAGCTAGCAAAGGGATAGACCAGGACACGAAGAAAGAGACGGACAAAAGTGGGGAGAAAATAATTTAAGTTTTGTGTGTGTGTAAGAGAGGAATTGTGTGTGTTTGTGTTTTTGCTCTAGGGCTAATCTACGCCCCCTCACACACTTTGATGCTGATGGCTGGTGAACACACCATGGGCTAACATCAACATTGAGAGCAGGCTAACTAAAGCAATCATGGAGCTCAAGGCTTCAAAAGCGTGTGTGAAAGGGTACTCAGGACTAGGGAATGAAATGTGCCCTAAAAGTGTGTTAAATGTGCAAAATAGGTCTGTCAGGGCGCAAACCTAAATTAACATGACAAAAGCATAAGACCAAGCAGCAACAAACAGAATACTAACAGACAACGCAAAGTGAGATGTGATTAGCTAGTGAATCTAACTCGTATTCAGAATCCAGATGTTCTTTAATACTAACAGTTCTGTGTTTTCATTTTCAGAATAAATTTCTATTCGCGTTTACGTAGATCGAGAGTTTGTATACAGCTTTAGATTCAAAATTCAGATTCGCAGTGGCTCATTTATATTGAGAATATACAGAATCAACTGTGAAATCAAATTCAAAATCTGAGTTTAGAATGGTCGAACTTGGGGATGGAGCACATTGCATGAGCTAAAATCAGTTTTTAAACTCTAGGCAAAGCAGGCATCATACACTAGAGGAAAAAAATATCATACACTTGCTGACTGAAGATCACAACAACAAACTCACATAAACACTGCTAGGAAATGCAAGACAAATGAAAACATGTTCTAAAACTGGCTCAAAATATCAAATGTTTTGACATCCTCCAACTGGAATGGAATTATAGGCTGTGTCTAAATCAGAGTCTATGCACATCACACACTTTGCATACAGTGTAAAAATTCATGCTTCCCATAGGATTCAGAATATTTATTATAAACTGTCTTTTTAGATTCAGAATCTAAAAATACACTACTGAATTTTCAACTAAAAGCCCAGAGTCTACTCTTTATTGTGTGCTGTCATATAAGATTCATAATTCTGATTTTAAAGGCTTTTTTTACACATACACATTTCATATTCTTTTAAAAGATTATATTATATTCATTATTTTTACATACTGCATACACATACACAGAATATATTGTATACCGTTCACTTTGGTTCTTTGGATCTTCTCAATTTAGATTGGTTCTCAAATATTAAGTACATCCATGCAGGTGTGTGTAATTGGAAGTGCAGTCAGCTGCATCAGCACATTATCGGTGAAACAATTTGTCTAAGTGCTGTCAATCATAATGTGTCTAGAATTGGCACATAATTTCTTTTCTGTATTCACTGGCTGCACTCCAGTTGCTTTGCATTAAACCAGCCCCACAGTCCCTGTGGGTGTGTGTATATGAACCTAGTTGCTTTTGACACTTGCAGTGAGAGAAGACACTGCATCTGCATTCATTCGAGATTCAAAATGGCCTCCTGCAGATCCAGATGAAAGGGGCAGAGATGTGGAGATTGAATTTCCCTCCCAATTACAGCCGCGTGGCCTCTTAGATCAGCCGTGCAGAAACATTTAATTACCAAAACCAATTACCCTAGTGGCAAATGTATCACAGTGACAAACGCAAGGACTCACACAGGAGGACTAGAGGACGGTGTGTATGGGTGTAGAGCACGTGCTTGTGCAGACGCGTGTATGTGTGTGTATCAGTGTCCACTCAGTGTGAGATCTTGGGCTCTGTTTAAGAGCTTGTCTCGTCTCTCGTTCATCTCTGCATGACCTCTCATGTTTGCAGACTTATTAACTCTAAGAGGGCCATTCTCTCTCTCTCTTTCCTTTCACTCCCAACAGTCCATTTTACTCTTGACCTTAATCCCTCCTTCATTCTATGGCCATTTTAAAAGGAAAAGCTCACCCCAAAAATTTAAATGTCATGATTTACTCCTTTCAAGTATCATCCTTGTCGTCATACTGTTTATGTTTTAGTGGAACATGAAATTTTAACAATTCCATCAAAAAAGTGATCTTTACGACTTACAGGAAGACTATTTCACTTACAGTAAATGCTTACAGTAAAGGCTCATTTACATTAGAATATACAAAAACAACTTAAATCTTAAAATATACAGAAAATCAATGTACCTGTACCTTAACATCTTTCCTGTGTCCACCCTCACTCTTTCACTGACCCCTCCACTCCTCCCATCCCTAGGGCAGACAGGTGGGACAGCAGCTCGCTCTCTCTCGGTTTCTTTGTACGTCTCATCTCACTTGCTCCCTGCTGTGCTTTTGTCTTACGCGCTTTCAGCCAGATTCAATGTCAGGTGTCACTTTCAGTGTTAAATAAGTCGCTTTCTTTCTTTTTCACTCTTTTCTAGCCTGGAGGGGATTAAGTCATCCTTCACTCTTCCCACACAGACACCTTTCAATAAAAACTCCCTTACACTCTCACTGAAGTCAGACAAAATACCCAGCATTCCAGAAGATAAAGCAGAAAGGGTGTGTGAAAGGAAGATATCTGCAGTGGTCATGCGTGGGCAGCTGTGGGGACTGCTTGCAGCTTTTGACAACCCTTTCTATTTTGAAAAGGCGCACAGCACAGAGAAAAAAAAAAAAAAAAACAGATTTCATGAAAATTTGCCACAGGCGGCTCTTATGATGGCACCTTAAAGTGTGAGAAGGGGCATAAATAATGTGACACGCACAAATAAAAGTGTTCAACATGAATAAATGGAAGCGTTTAACAGTGTTTTTATAACTGTGTGTTTGTACGGGTCAGGCTTTGTCTTTATTGCAAGAACCAGCCAAATAAAAACAGCTCACTATGCACATTTAGAAATGTAAAAATAATGTAAATTTAATATTAAAATGTTTATATATATATATATATATATATATATATATATATGATAGCTAGACAAAAACCCAACCCATAAAAATTGTTCCCTAAATAAATAAATAAATTTAATTAATTAAATTAAGGCTAGTTTCCTGTATAAAGGTATATACATGTGAACCTGTATGTGAAAAAATCCACTCACCTCATGTTTTCCCTTCATTCTACAGATTCTGATGTCATTTTTGTTGGATTCCCACGTCCTCTTCTGTAACAGAAGAAACTTTAGTAATGAGGGACTGTTCATTTCTAGCATAAAGTATATGCGTGTGAGTGTTTTCTATTCTCACCTTGCTGTAAAACATCTCTTCTCCCACCACGTTGTCCAGCTCCACTCGGAAAAGGTCATCTCTGACACACAAGCACAAGGAAAGAGACCGAGCGAGAGATTGTGAACCACCACAGTGAACTACAAAATAAGTTGTCTTAATCATCTAAATCTCTTTAAAATAAATACATTTACTATTGCAACATAACACAATTAGACATATACTAAAAACAAGGAAAAATGTAAACAATTAACCAGGTGTATGTTTAAAACAAGTAACGTGTCTTAAAAGTCATCAGCCACACATACAGCACTGATATTACATTCTTGTCCCCTAATCCACAGTCTCAGTGCAAACACTCAGTTAAACGATTCCTCACAGCTTGTCCTACATAATCGTGATTCTTTGCATTATGATATGCCTGATTTCCCCTCCATAATTCATAACCCACCCCCCCACAGCATGCATGTTGCACGCAGCTCCTCATCTTGAACACAGCATCCAGTGCTACAGCACTTCCTGCAACCACTTTAATAATCTTTCTATAACCTTGCGGTGTCTATTAAAGTCTCTATGAATCTGATCTCTTTTAATCATAGCGTGTTTGGTGATATAGAGCACCGTGGTTTATGTCTGAATATTGATCAAGGTCTAAGAGCTGCTGTGCGGCCCGACGAGAGACCTAGAGAATTTCAAATCTTGTGTGTGTGTGTGTGTGTGTCTCTCTTTTCTGTCAGAAATGTTGTAATCTGTGAATTTGCCAAGCTCACAGTCAAGCCCATGTTATTGCAGTAGTATTGATCTTATCTTTCACAGCCTTCCATCTGCATCATTGCTCTGTGGACACATCAACAAAAACATAGACGCTTTGTGTGTGTGTTCTTGAAGAGAGTCTGACGAGACTGCCTATGAATTATTTAATCCCTCTCTCTGTGGTTTGTTTAAATGAATCCCCTTTGGCCATTCCCTTTCTGAGCAGGGCGGCCCCTAAGTGCCCTGGTTAAAATTATCATACACTTACACAGTCACTTGTCTTATTTAGAGAGCACAAACTTTAAACAGATAAAATCACCCAGGCGGCAAAGTAAAGCAAGGGCTCTGTTTTGAGTTCAAAGGTACTTTTACATTTACATGAATATAAAAACAGGCTTTATAGTTGAACAAGGTTACCAAACAACACAGACGGTTTGGACAAAACATGCAAGTATAGAACAGATGGGGTCCAGTAAAACTCTTTCTTTATCAGCACCTCCACTGTCTTGTACACAAACTGTAGTTTTTTATCTTCTTTCTAAATTTCCCCATCTTGCATAGTTTGCATGAATACATTCTTATGTGAGTTTAGCGATAATGCATAAAAATGCTGAATGGAAAAACCAAGATAATTGGCAAAATATGCATAAAAACATGCTTAGATACTTTTTAATTCAGTAAGATATGATATGATATGCACATAAACCAAAGGCAGAGTTCCCTTCTGATTTGAACTGAACCTTTATTTTATTCCAGTTCAATTGCTAAAACAAACAGAACAGAACATTACAATTCAAATGCAAGGAAGCAGAATTAAAATGAAATGTTTTTAACAAGAAAAGCAATGTAGGCTCAAAGCCATAGATGCATGGGATTGGATTCTTCAAATCTGAATTTTGCACAACCCTAGCAATAAACTACAACAACAAATTCACCAAATGTTTATCAATTATTTTTTATTTACTTTCCAATAAATCCAAATTGGAATTGCTATTTTCACCTGGAAGATAACATTTTAATCCCAAATCATATCTAGAGATTAAAAAGAATCATAAAACTGGCATGAAATCTTTTGACTTTATCCATTAAGCAACCAAACAGCACATCTTAATCACGTAGCAATGTCACATAGTAATGGATTGTAACTTCCAACTTTCCCTATTTGATTTCATCTCACTCTATCTATCTCTCACTCTAGATTGGTAGAATGTCTGAATGATGGAGTGCCTTTGGCCACCTTTACAGTATTATTACATTACGCTACATTTATGCTTTTGGCAGACACTTATCCAAAGCGACTTACATTGCACTCATTGTATATTTTATCAGCTCATGCAGGAATGCTGAGGGATGTATTATGCAGTACTGTGCGTTTGGTACAATACTATGCCCTCATTCAGCGCTTCAAATTTACGACCATACTGACACACACAAAATGGACCTGGGAGATTTCGAATCTCTCATGGGGAGCCTGACTATATTTAACATCAGCTATGAAGGAGAAAGTGTTTTTGTCAATTGTAGCACTATAGGAGGTCTCAAACCGTTCTTCCCACGTCCCACAGCAGCACTGATGGCAGCTGAGTCCTTCATTTCTCCGCACCGTTGGAGGCCATGCGCCAGTCAGGCGGTGTTTCTGTGACCTCAGAGGTCAGCTGGAGCCTGTCCCGCACTGCTAGTGACAGGTTCGAAGGTGGAATGTGTTGAGTTTCACTCCTGAGCCTAATTGAAAGACTTGACCTCTCGACGAGGTCAAATACAACGAGGTGGCTGAGGCTTGATTTAATGTGACTTAACCAGGTCGCCGCTGGCAATCTAAGTCGCCCTCCTCTAGTTACTTGGACTGTTAATTATTTACACAGATCACAAAACAAACACCTCATTTGTCTTATAGGTGTATTTATTTACGGCTTGGACTGATTTACCCCCCCTTCCAACAAGTCTGGGCTAGTTTGCATTCGCTCGAGTGGAGGAAATTTCTGGAGGAAACTGAATGTGTTTAATAACATACTTCAGTCCTCTCATCTCCGACCAGGTGCTGGCAAGGTAATACTGTAAAAGGGGTTGAGAGGCTGGCCGCTTTCTTGCGGCATGGTCTTGAGCGGTTATGCTAATGCTAACAGGATTTAGCCTGCCTGCACCCCTTATCACACTTGAGCACGCTGTTGCAGACTTTATTCAGTCAATCCAGGCTGTCTATATCCTTGACTTCAAACTTCACTACTCTCGCTCTCTTTTGCACCTAAGCAGTATTGCCTCCTTTTTATTTCACTCAGTGTTGCCGTTGTTATTGAATGCTCCCTCTTGAGTCATCGGCTAAATAAATCTCCTTTTCCACAGAGGTCATTTTCTGTTGGCTACTGCAAACACCTCCATTTACTTCAGACACTGATAGGTACATACAGTTTGCTGACTGCACACAGTGGGGCTTGAATTTCATCAAATTACGTTGGCCACCGTGGCACCATATTGGAAAGCATAAATAAAGCGTTGTTCGGCTTCGAGTTGTGCTTCTTTAGGCCAAAGACTTTTGCCCTTTTTTATGAGATAGCCCAGCCTGGCTGTCTTAAGTCATATGTGCCTTTTGTGATATATTTATTTTTGAGGTTTAATTTTTGACATGGTCGAGTGGGCAGGTCATTTCCTGACACAGTATGAGGGTCTTTATTAGAGTACGATGCCTCCCCCTCTGGACTCCTACAACTTTTGGTAACTATCACCATATGTTTGAAGTCTCCCAGTGGAAATGCCAGTCATTTTTGGGAAGTATGTTGCATAAATTCACAAAAACTGGTTTATTTTTGTAAAGCGCCAAACCTAATGAACTTTTATTTTTGTTTATCTATTCCTAACCCCGGCTCATGTGAGGTAGGCAAAAAATGCAGGAAAGCAAAAACATCATTGACCCCGTGATCTTTTCAAAGCCTCACCCTGGCCTAAAATCCTGAGAAGACTACAGGTGTCCAGACTTATAACTCAGTTATAATTCAGTTTTACACTTGTAACTCAGCATGTGTCTTAAACGGACAGTTTACTCTAAATGGAGAAATTATTTTACCATCTTTAATTTCAAACCTGAATGGGTTTCTTCAGCAGACCACAAAAAAGTAACCTTAAATTGTTACTTAAAACTTTTTACCGTGAAATTCCATTTTTTTTCTCTCATTGTGAGAATTATTATTACAGTTCAAAACTACAATAAATAAAGTACTCAAAAAAAAAAAAGATCAATTAACTATCTTCAACTAACTTGATATTACAAGTAGTGCAAACATTAAAAAATGTTGATATTTGAATGTAGTTGTACTCAGAAGTATTAAAGCATCAAGGCAAGACCAGGGTCAAAATGAAACAAGATTATAAATAAGTATTACAAAACTGTACATTATTCCAATTTATACCCACACACACACACAAAAAAATATATTTCAAAGAACCCGTTTTAACCCCACAGACTTTTTTTCTTAACATTGCAAAGCAAGCAAGGCATACAGATTTGGAACAACATAAAGCTGATTAAACTATGGCAAAATGCACATTTTTGGCTGAATTATGCCTTTAAAAGGCTTTGATAGTCATTTAATTACTATCTACAAGAAGCAGCAATTTAGACTCTTGATCTCAAAAGAGATTGTTTTTGAATGTCACATAATTTACTTAAACACACATCTCAGTGCAGGTAATTACAGATGCTGATATAACAGTAATTACAGGGTACACACATGCTAATCAGCATTATTTCACACCCTACCTGGCTCCGATGTAAAGGGTACGATTGACCTGCAGGATCCTCTGAATGTGTAAAGGCTCCTGTCTGAGTGATGAGCGATGGGGTCGTCCGAGAAACACAGGATACCTTCTTACTACTGAGGAGAAAGAAGTAGATGAGACGCTGAGTGATAAAAGGAAAGAGTTGACAGAGGGTTGTATCATCTCTTCATTGCACTTAAGGGTGTGGGTGAGGTGATCCGTTAAGGAGAGAGGCGTTCGATCACTCGAGTCACACTTGAGATAAAAATGTTGACAGCTGCCTGTAGTTGCTTTTCAGTGGTTTTCACAGATAAAGTCTGTTCTCATCATCTGTCGGCCTAGTCAAGTAGTGTTGTTGCCAGAGGTGTAAAATGCACTGAGAAAATAACATTTATCCTGAAACCTGTTTAATAAGTTTAAAGTTTTAACTATTCAAGTAACAAACAGCTGGTTTTTGTAGTTGTTTGATATTTGAACGTAATTGCAGGATAAAGGGTAAAACAAATTAAAATGTAAAATTTTATTTTAAAAAAAGTACACTGAAATAAAAAATAATAAAAAGATTGAATATATAGAAATATTTATCCTTTTGATAGTTCTAATAAGCTGAAAAAATCCAGTGGTCACATTTACCATTGTTCGTAATTTTGCAAACAAGATCCAACATTTTCTACAATGATGCTCAACCATAATAATGAAGTACAAATATTAAATTACTTAAGTTTGTTTATTACTATTATCCTTAATCTGTTCCTCTTTTTCAATATGTGATAAGCCTATCCCTAAAGCTTTCCATAGCTCCTTGTCTCTTTATCCTCCTACCCTGAGCTTTACAAACCCCCTTGCTTTTCTCATCTTTCAGCTAAGATAGATCGGCATGAGTTAGGCTGGGACGCATGGAATCAATATTATTGATGAGTGATCAATCGCATGCCTGCTCTGCATTAGAAAGTGAAAGCTGAGAGCACAGACGGGCCCAACCCTGATCCTTGATGACTGCATGTGAAATGGAGACAATGTTACCTTCAGTAGGGATAAAGTTCAGAGGTCCCGGTTCCTCAGGGAAGACCGCACACACCAACCGCAGGAGCCAGAAGATCCCGATGAAAGATCTGGCCACAGTCGTCATGGTAGAGGAGCTCCGGCACTATAACAGAAACGTGGAGAAGAGAGTCAGGTGAGGTGGCAAAAGATTTAGCATGAAGCACATTTCTGTGAAATATGCTTGTTCTCCAATGGATTTTAAAGTATCTCTAACATCACCCCAGAGATTAAGATCAGTAATTAAGTCATCCACCAATAGAATTTGTGCCAGTCAGCCCTAATGGTCTAGTCGGTTTGGTGTGTCACAGAACTGTCATCAAAGACACGGGACCCAGGACTGAACTGCACGGTCAACTAACAAAAGGGCTTCACACAGAGCCAGGAATGGGGAGGGGGCCGGAGCACATGTGAGTGGGAAGCTCTGTTTAGGAACCTAGAGAGCTATCCTAAACACAATAAAATAAAAATTACTGATCTGAAATGCGTAAATACTATAGGGATTTTAAAAAAATCTAATTTGGGGTGAAAATAGGTACAGGACTGCATACTTGACAGCTTAATTAAAAAAGCAGAACACCATGAAGAATTATGAAAATCAGATTTTAAAAAATAACATACACACAAAACTATTTAAGGATGTTAATTATATAGGCCTATATATACTGTATCACTATATATCGACTATTATGAAATTAAAAGTGCTTCATGGGAGTGGGTGGGCATAATTAGTTTGTTGCAATTTTTTTTATTGGTTTAGACATTTTTGGAGGATCATGGTCAATTTGGTTTTTCAGCAGGAACTCTTCTGTAATAAATAAATAAATAAATCAAGTTTTGAAGTTAAATAATCGACATGGTCCTTACACAGTGTCCATTGCTCCCTACTCGCACGCTTAAAATCAGTGGTGGACAGTAACAAAGTAGTTTAACTACTAAACTGATTCTTTTAAATTAACCTGGTTCGTAAATCATACCAAACGATTCACTCTCGAATTGGAAAGATCCAATTGCACTGGGTTCTCGATTCGACAGCTCACTGATTCAAACGATCCGTTCAGAGCGAGTCTCCAGTGAACTGAACTGAACTGAACTGAACAACTGGCGCGCGACTGTTGACGCGTAAAGTAAGTTACTAATGTCGTTAATTACTTTAACTGAAAATCATATTTGGGTAAATATGCTGTAAAGAGTAATCTACTGTATTTAAGCCCACTGAGATGAATGCAGATACATCAACATCAGTGTCTTTAAGTCAAAAAACGTTCCTGTTCCCCGCTGCTGTAACGTTAGCGGTTTTATTAAAATGCTACGCATTTAGCCCTACATCTGTTTTTCTGTTGTTTATCAACGGTGTACATTTTTATATTGTTTAGATCAACTAGCTGAGTAAAAAGATTAGAATGTTTACTCACAACCATACTGAAAAGGTCTAAATATTGTTATTTGATGCTGATTGTTTAGCTAACAAGCTTGCTGGTGCCAAGTTATAGTCATTTTTAGATAATGTCCAAATATATTTTATAGATTACCTCTAAGGGGGAAAAGAAAGAATGTGATTTTCAGGTACAGTAACTACAGTAATTATCAAAGTGGGAAGTAACGTTAATGCACTCTGGGGTGTTTTTAAAACACAAACAAGGTTTGAAAAAAAAAAAAATATATATATAATATTTTCCTTCAAATGTTTATCCTAATTTATTCTCATGTCATATTCAACTGTAACATTCTGCAAAACAATAACCTAAACCTAAACCCTTTTACTTACCGGTGAAAATTAAGCAGTCAAATCGGTTTTCTCTCAGGTACATTGCAGTGTATTATTTTAAGCAGATTAAAAAATATATGTTTTATATAAAAGCCTATATGAAATTGCTAAAACTATCAGTATTTTTTATTACTCAAGTACATAAAAAACAGTGTACTTTTGTACTTTCACTAGTAAAATTGAAAAACTTTTACCTTTACGTATCTGTACTTTCACTCAAGTACTTAATTTCTGTACTTCCGTCCACTTCTGCTTAAAATGCATTTTGAATGTAATGTATAAGTTTGCTTCGAACTGGAATCAAAGCGGAATATCCGATGAGGTCCACAGGGCACATACGTTCGAATAAAACAAACGTCAGAAGCGACATCAGAAACATACGAAATGTGCAGAGTGGTGGGGCGTGAGGACTGGGACTGAGAATGGCTGGTTTAGGGTGAGTAATTAACTGACGGAATTTTTATTTTTGGGTGAACTATCGCTTTAAATAACTGCCTGCAGGTATTGTGACCAAGTCACTTTTTATTATTTTTTTTAATTTTGTTATTTATATACACTTTTTAAAATGTATTTTTCAGAACTACTGACCTCTTGAAAAAATAAAAAATAAAGACGGCAGAAAGAGAGAAGACGTGATGGAAACACAAATGTCACTCAAATTAAAGTGCAATGCAATCTATGTGGAAAATTACCTCTGCACTTCAGAGAGGCACAGAGAAGCTCTGGAGAACTGTCACAATAGTATTGTCTGTAATAGTCTAACATAATGGTACTGTCTGAAAAAGAGATTTCAATGGACAGATGATACACGTATGATTGCATGTATCTTTTACTGGTTTGAGATGCACCAAAACCATTTTAATAGAATATTGCTGTATCAAGTTGATACACACTTCAGTGGTCTCAAATCCTTGTGTTGTTCCAAACAGACTTTCCTTCTTCAGTGAAACAAAACGAGAATATATTTTTAAGAATGTTTACACCGTTTTGTCGATAAAAGGAAAGTCAGTGAGTTAAGCAAATAAAGACAGTATTTTTAATTTTGGGATTAACCCTTTAAAACTTCAGTAATACTTATACATGGGTTTTGGTTAAGTCAGAAGAACAGATCAAGAAAATCAAACAACAAAATAGAAAGCCATTCTCAACAGTACATTAGGGGCAATAATGGAAAGCTAGAATTTATGAAAAGGCACAGCATGCTTTTCATACCTTTTAAATGAACTGTACAATGAACTGTTGTATTTGTACAAAAGAACGACTGAAAAAGCTGGGAAATTATAAGGCCAGTTGTCATGTGTTTCTGATATATTTTCCACAGTGGTCAGTGGTTTCAATAGCATGAAACTCAATATATGAATGAGTAGTACTCCGCTCTCTGCTTGAGTGTTAACAAGCTGAGAACATTTGCTTTGAAACTTTAGTGGAAATGCTGTTAGTTACAGTCGCAGTGCAAACATAAACAAATCGGCTTCAGTTGAGCTTTTCAGCGCCACAGCGTTAAAACGTCACATACATGTATTAAAATCCAACAGCCTCAATTTCTTTATTCAAAAAAAAACCCTTCTCATTTTCCTGTGGCTAAGCGCCAATTGAGTTAAACAATGCAAAGCAGCCAGCTCTCATTTGTCAGAGCATGGCCTTGCAGTCCAAAACGCACACATGCACATGTACACACACAACTACATCCATTGTGGGTCTATTTCTATAGTGAAATGGCTTGTGACGTTTTATCAGGGCTAACTATCTTTCCAGGACATTTCTAGAATTCCTGCTATTGAAGTCTGAACAAGGCCGCCCCACACGCTAATGGTTCAATACCCAATGCAGCAAATTATGCCCAACAATAGGCTTACATGAAGAAGAAAAAGAGAGAAAATGAAAAGAGGCCAAATGGGGAATGAAGGCAGACGGAACAGGATAGCTTAAACTAGAAGACACTGCCATAAGTTGGTATCAGTGATTCTATTGTCTCGCTACAATTAATCATTTACGAGTATGCGCCAGGCCTCACGCATTTAATTAGCATAATTAGAAACTCTGAGCTATAGAGTTTCAGGGGACAGCAAGCTAAAGAGATGCAGAGGGGGTGAAGTAAATACAAGCTTGGATATAACACACCATTCCACTTTTAATTATTGCAAATGTCAATTCGGGTAACATGATTGGTCCACTGATACTGCGCTAAAATTCAATGCTGTTCTAATAAAGCTAATTCTTAACCATTTTCTTAATTCTGTTTCAGCTCATTCGTGCTCATTAAATGGTGAATATTGGAGGAAATCCAGTCATTTCAAGACAGTGTAAAAAATTAATGTTGATGAAATATGTTTCTTGGAAAATGTTTGTTTACAAATTACAGACATTAATGGATAAGTTAACCTTAGTCCTTTGTTTGTAAGACAACTTACAAGACTAAGATATTCAGGAGTGGTTGAACAGCCTCAAAACTAGACACTTTGATCTCAGGGAAGGTTTAAAAGACGATCTCTTTACATCACAGCACAACAAATAACGAAGAAACAACAACAAAATAGTTTAAATGAAATTAGCAAACTACAAAACAATAATCCTATAACAGTAACTGCATAATTTATTCATGCTGCAATGCATGTTGGGAAGTTCAATTTTACACTTGACTGTTTAGCAATTCAACAATATCATTCTTTGTTCAAACAACTGTGGGACAAAATTTGGGGTAATTTTGTTGGTCTAGTTTTAATTTAGTTTGTATGTAGAAAATAGCATTTTTTTAGTATATGTGAAGTTGCATTATTTAGAGAATTCTGTGTGAGCTTTATACATTACTACACTATAGCAGACAATGGACATTTTTCACAGATATTATATTTCATATGACCACAATAAATTTAGTTTATGGATTCATGATACACTGGTTGTGCCGTATGTGTCCGATTCTTCCAAAAAAAGTTTTATTTACTAAAAAGAACTGATTCACAAGAGTCATTTGCTCAGAGATGAGATGCATTGATTGCACTGCATGCGTTTGATTTGCTGGAGGAATGGCTCATACATCGCAACCGCGATGTCAGCCTATGCGATTACATTACAGCAAATGTTGCGATTATATAAAATAAATAAATGTATTAGTGGACGTAACAAGACATTCTTTCTTGCTCACACCAGACGCGAATGAAGCAGTAAGCGCGAGTCATTTACATGTTAAGTCAATGCAAAGACGCAATTAGACATCCTGCAGCACGATTCGAGCGAATTAAGCGGCGTGTTAATATAGACAAGCATCTTTCTGTCGTATTTTAAAGCGTTCTTTTCTGAACACTGTGTGCAATGTGCTTTGATTTATGTCATTTCTCTGCACCTGCTACACGCTGTGTGAAAGCTCTCATCCGTTAACATGGGCGCCAGAAAAAATACGCCCTGCGGACGTGTGCAGTGCCAGTGTGAAACCGGCGTAAACTCAACATGTTCAAGCATCCAACTACACGCGAATAGCGAGATA
>JAUMHP010000294.1:1615834-1628013 GCA_032361065.1 Enteromius trimaculatus
TGCAACCTAAAATAAATAATACACATTCACATTTAGTCTAGATTGAAGTAACTTAAAATTTGTTAATTAAGTAATGTGTTACTTTACTAGTTACTTGAAAAAAGTAATCTGAGTATGTAACTTGAGTTACTTGTAATGTGTTACCCCCACACTTGTCCTTAGCTGTGCATATTATTAAATAAAAATTATGTTTTTATATATTTATGGTAGAAAATCTTAATGAAACATGATCTTTTACTTAATATCCTAATGTTTTTAGCATAAAAGAAAAATCTTTCATTTTGACCCACACAATATATTTGTTGGGTATTGCTACAAATATACAAATATGCTCTACTTATGACTGCTGTTTTGGTCCATGGTCACATATTAAAAACTTAACTCTCACGTTAACACAATATTTAAATCTGAGCTGTGTATTTTATTTAGATGAATTTATTAGTAGCTTGATATGCAGACTCACTAAGCCTCTCTATATATTTGGGCTAAACTATCTTTTTGTGTGAAACTGTCCAACTAAAAATATCTTGATCTCATCTTAAAGCTGGTCCTCCAGACTGACCAAGCTGGTGCTTTGCTAGGAATTGTTTAAAAAGTGCTTAAACCAGTAAGCAGGCCAGCTTAACCGAGTAGGGAATAGCAGACAGTTCAGGAAACCTGTCTGAAAACAGTAATTTTTTTTGGATCCTCAAAAGGGATTCTTTCGAAATTGAGCATTTTAATATATTTTTGTTTTACACTGTTTATGCACTTTGTCAGTTCCCTATTATAACTGCACCAGGGCAAAACTATACCACAGATAATTTATGAATGATACATCCCTAGCTGCTTTGTTTTGTGTAAACCGCTAGCTGGTTTACCCGCAGAAGCACTCACTATGTGTGAAGCTGGTGACTGCAGATGGCAGTATTAATAGTGTCCTATGTAGATTAGCTATGCTGCTGTGGGAGTCTGTGTTGCAGTCGGAGGTGTAAATACCAGTCATGCCTGGCCTCAGGCTGGATTTATGACACAATTAACCCTTGGCAGGAAAAACATAGGCTCACTCACTTTACACTTTCCCCAATGTCATGCTCTTACACGTAAATGTATGTGTTTGTATGTATGCTGCCTGTAGTAGACAGTAAATCTGCATATATATTCAGCAACAGTACAATAATCTTTCTCTTTCACTCTCACTTATTCCCTCCGGACTGGCTGAGAGGCTACCAACCATAGAGAATTACTTTGACCTCAGTGCACTTTTAAGCCGGTGGGACCAGCTTTAAAAAATCAAAGGGTGGTTTATTCAAGATGAACTCTAAAACGATTTGCCATACCCTATAACTGTAACCCACAATCACACACTTGTGATGGATCATCACAAGTGTCCTTTTGGAGACCCCACTGTTATATGCATCATACTGTTATCACTTACAGTTGTGTTACCTTTACTTTTTCTTTTTTTCCATAGGTTCACATACATTTTGAAAATTTTGTAAAATATTTAACTTCAATATTTCCTGATGAAGCCATTGGGTTCCTTAAGTCAAAATAACATCTTTACTCACACAAACTATCCTGTTCATAAAGTCACACATTGGTTCTTTATTGGTTCTTAATACTCGTCCACTGTATTTCTTATCAGTATACATTTTTTATTCTATTTTATAACTTTATATATTTATTTTATTTTGCTCTTTTACTGCTTTATTTAATATTACACTTTTATTTATTTTTTATCTTGCGGCCTTCAACTTCATAGCAATATTCTTTTACATATATTTGTAACTCTTTAAAACTATAATAATCACCCCGATTCTGCAAGGAGTGTGTAAACATATAAACTGTATGTGTCCACACGCAGACTTTGACCTCAATGTCTCTAATGGTGCCCTGAAGCTGAAATGATATAGCCTTCATTCTCCATGTCTGCAGGTCAACTCTCATAAACACGAGCGTTCTCCTTTTCCCACAGTGCTGTATAAATAGCCCTCTCACAGTGTATGGGATGGCTAGATGAGTAGACATCACATTTGCAGCAGCAAATTCCGTCCACCTGCCCCGGCCAAGACCCAAGGTCCGCTTTCAGGATACAGACAAATTTCTCCCCCTAAGGAACCTCACGCCTTTAACTGCCTGCTCTCTCCTTACCCCATCTGCCAGTAACCTTTCTACTGTCTTGGCCCCTCTGAGGACAAGAGTGGTTTTCATGCCAGGATGTGTCAGAGGGGGCGGCAAGCTGACCCTGAAGCCTGACCACTGTGGAACATTGAGAAGTGGTATGGTGCTGCGGTGATCCCAACACTTGCACAAAATGAACCTGATTCTTGAGAACTTGGCTTTTGTCCATGCTAAGATCATGACTGTTTTACTTTGAAGACACACTGCAACACAGTCCCTATAATTATTGCTGAATTACATTTCTCATAAATTTTAAAGATTCATTAGGTGGTTACTACATAAATGGAACAGACTTATAATTTGTTAAAACACAGGTTACACCTGCACACTATTGTTACATCTAGATTAATTGATGTAATTAAAGCCAAAATATGATATAAAATTGGCTGGATCAAGTTGACTCATTTTAAAGGATCAGATCAGGTATAAACAGATATATATAACAGCTGAAATATATATATATATACATACATAGTAAAGTGCATGTCTGTGTGCGCTTAATTCAAATTCAAATACATTTTTTAATTAAGGTAGAAAACAGGATACATAATTTACATAGGTGTTGTTTTTAATTGGAAAATGTTTATTCAGACGAATTTTGAATGCTGGCTTGAGAAAGCTTTGTTTAAAAATTCTGAAAATGTTTCAGGCTTGGTGTTTGTAGGCCTGATAGCTATCATTCCTTTACAGATTCACTTTAACCTTCCTGTTTGTGTTTGTAACTGTGAAAGAAAGTATTTCAATTCTGAATGTAAGCATGTCACATTTTTGCTGTGTGTTGTTCTGTCTGTTAATGACGGCTCTCCAGAGGTCATTAGTCCGGGTCATTTTCCTGTTCACCCTCTGATTTTGTGTATAACTGTACAGACACTTCATTGTGTTGAGAATCGAACACACCTTACATTCAAAAGAACCAAATATTCCAGCTTCACGTGTGTCATATTCATAATGCTGATGCAAATTATGCCATCTGCATGTCGCATCACTCATCCCATCACAACAACATGACAACGCTTTCAATTCACTTCACATTCTGTAGAAAAGAAGGGACTGCTAAAAATATGCCGTCATTTCAAGCTACACGCTAGCACTTATATTTTTAGATTTTGAACTTTCATTTGTGGACAGCTTTTGTGTGTAAAATGTGATGCGATTACCTAATTTGATCAAGCATGGATAAGATGATGCATAAGTAATTAAATGTATGGGTAATTATTTGAAGAAATGAACAAACAGGTCAAACTAATCCATGCCCTATTTTCCCAGACCTCACCTGTTGTCGTCCAACTGACCCTCTTTTTTATAATGACAGTAGGAAGTAAACATATCATGAAAATGCATGAGTAGGGATGAGTTGCACACTTAAAATACCTTAATCGTTTTAAATATTATGTATTTGGAATTGCTAGAGCAGATCTTAAGCCTATATGTGATCAACACTGTCTCATCTTACAGCCACTGCTTTGGTTTTTGCAGTGGCATCCAGCTCATATGCTGCAGGCGAGAGTGAGATAATCTACCACTATATATACCCCTTACTTCCTGTGCATGAGCTCTTATTTCTTTTAAATAGAGCGAGAGATAGGTAATGCTTCTGGCCCGGTTTTGTTAGTGTGTTCATCTCTCTGTCTACCTATCTATCTATTTATCTATCTATCTATCTATCTATCTATCTATCTATCTATCTATCTGTCTATCTCTCTATCGGTCTGTTCAAATTTTCTCAAACTGGTAACTTCCTTCTCAAATGTCAAGGCCAAACTTTTGGTGTGCACTAAGTGTAGTTTCCCACGCAAATGGAGGGTGGGCAGAAGAGGTGGGGGTGTAGGTAACCAATCGTGAGGCAATCAGTCTACTAATGCCACCTAGTCGCAATATATCAGCATTTTATCTGGCTCCTTTGACGCATGCCTACTGCGATAAATCACCCTTTGGACGGCAGGCCATTAAAAATGGCCCCAGCAGTTTCTGACCTTTGCCTTGTCATGGGTACATTTACTCATTTTGATATTTACATTCGCAGCCCTGGAATGAAGTGTCCATCGATCTGAAATAATGTTTAAAAAGACTGAAATTTGAGGCTTATGAAAGTGTTTTCATTAGTACAGTATAGGTGCTACTGATGTACCACCAGATATGTTGTTGGTTGTGCTACTTTTACAGAATACGTGGGCTTTTTTTTTTTTTTTGAGATGTGACAGATTTACTCTCTTCCCCTTACTGCAGAAAAGATACTTTAGATCCAGTTCAGACATTTTCGTTTTCTGGAAGTTTAAAATAACAATAAATGAAACTAAGTTTTACAGATGATTTCAGTTTATGTTTTTTTTTTTTTTGCTGAATGAGCACAATCTGAGTTTAGAGGCACAGATGGCACACCCAAAGGTTGAAGCCGTTGATTTTGTAGGGACTTCAAGGGAGTTTCCAGAAGAAAATCCTAATGAAAATGATTAATAGGTTAGAATTGTTCAACGTGAAGCCAAAAAATAAATGCAACTTTGGTAAAACAAACAATATTGCTATCATGCAAAAATATTTTCACTAAAGGTCTCTTAAATTTATGGGAAATTAATTTGATGTCAGTCAAGGCCATAAAATCCCCCAGATAGTAATCTTCAGATTCCTCCATATTTGCAATATAACAAGAGCAGTAATTGAAAATCACATGTTGTGAATCTGAAAAGGTCACCCTTGAGGAATGAGCTGAGACCTGCGAGCCGTCTGGGTCTGGAAAAACAGGGAAAGAACAGCAATTCTTATTTTGGCACAGCGACGACTGCAGTCAGCTAGAGTAACTAAAGCTGGACCCCCGACAGGCAAACTGGAAGGGTTAATTTGCTCTATTCAGTGCATAGTCTTTCATCAGAAAGCACTGGAGGACATGAACAAAAAAGGGATTGATTTGTTTATTTTGCCTCTACAACAGGGGCCCTTGAATACAACAACTTAAACAATGGTGTCCCACAGGCACATCTTTGATGATCTCTGGGTGGATGGTACTTGATTCATGGCATATAATGTTTTGATGTGTGTAGGTGGAAAAAACTAGGGCAGGACAGGAGCAGCTTGTTTCACCGACTGATATAATTTTTCCACCTTAGCAGGTGACATTGGCTGTTTAATCTTTTTCGTTACAAATATCTCTCAAAAAGTTTGAGTCTTTCACTTTTTGAGAATGTCTGTTGCCATTTCCTCCCATAGTAATGCTTAAACATGACAATAAATGGTTCAAGCATGTGCCCGCAATTTGTTAACTGCTTATCTGTGACATGTAAACAAACAACTTCAGTCAAAGTTAAATTATTTCTTGTATTCTCATATACTTTTATACTTATTTTAGATATGTATGATAAATGTTAAAGAAGTATGATAACGGATAATGATAGGAAAACACATATAGGCTACCTAAAATTTGAGCCAGTGAACAAATCAGCTTTTAATTTGTGCTAATATCTAAATTAAACAATCAAGAAGTCATCAAATTCATCGAAACAAATATTAAAATACATAAATCGCAGCAACGTCTCGAAAGCAGATTAATACCAAAATTGGTGTTGCTGGGTTTTTAAATCATAACACAACAACCCCTTTTCGTTATTATTAATATGTTTTCTATTACTAACACGTGAGCCTGCCAAACGCGAAAGACAAGGACTAAACGGATAAATCACTCTAAATCAAACCCCCAGAGACAGGGGTGGGTAATTTACTTACTAACGTCAGCGGGTGGAGAGGGAAAAAGTATGAACGGGTTAAATTTGAGTCATAGCCTAACGTTACTTGTCTTTGCAGAATAAGTGAACATTCCTCCGCCACTGCAAGAAAAAATATAGGCACAAAATCGAGCCTCCCTTTTAAAGCCGATGAAGGGTAAATAAATTCATAGTTTAACTTTACGAATATTTTAAACTACGTATAGGAAGCAAACCTTTGAGGAGATCGTTTTTTATAGACGCATCACAGACTGTAGGTCCATCACTATAGGCCGGGGCGCGCGGAAGAATACTTCACTCTGTGACTTCAGTGTCTAGTACGACAAGAAGAGAGAAGTTCAGAAAGTTTGATCACAGCGCAACTGCGACAAGGAAAAACTTTCAAATGAAGGCAGTAAACGGATTTATGTGGCCAAACGAGACATTCTGACAGACAAAAGACAGCTTCTCTATCAAGTACAATTCGTTTACATACTCTTGAAGATCATTTTGAGATTCGTTACGCTTTAACCTGACGGAGCACAGCCTCGCGCTGGCGGCTCTATGTGGATTTTACTCAAAATATGGGCCAATTACCCGGTGTCTCTTCGGGCAAAGTGATCCTTATCGTTTTTTGCTGCCTAAAAGTATCATATGGTAAGTACTTTTAACGGCTTATATTTCAGAAGACATTTTTAAAAGAGTCATTTGCCGTCTGTACGCATCTGTACGGCGGTGTGAAGCATCCGCGCTCACGTTTCGGTTCTCCACGGCCTCGTATGGCGTGTGTCAGCTTTAACGTTACGTTATCTAAACGTACGCATAAATAAAAGGATGTGTTATTTACATATTTAGCATAAACATTTAAAAAGCCATAAGAATTTTTTTTTTTCTCTGAGGGACGAACTTGTGTTTCTCACCTCTGCCCAGATGTGAGAGAGTCTGAGCGGATGAAATCTGCAGCAGCTTTCAATATGTGAGAGAAGAATTCAAAATGGACACGTATGAGGGGAAATATGGACTTTTCTTTTTGTTTTCTAAGCGGTTTTTTGGTTTTCGTCTTTAAGAGTTAGGGTAATCGTTTTTACTCTTAATTTTGAGGTATGTGTGTATGACGTGTGAATTTTCAGTTTCCAGAAAAAACGAAGTTGAACGATGGTTTGTGTATTTGTTGTATTTCCCAGTTCAGCAGTACTGAAGAGCTTTCCATCTGACCGCTGTTTATTTATGCTTAGCAGCTCGTCTCAGCGGGTTTCAGAAACAAAGGGTGCCAGTTGTTGCGTTCGAGACTTGTTCGGAGGAATAAGGTCACATATGACTTCCATTCCGCATGCAAGTCAGACACAATCCCTCCAGAATAGAGGAGCCTTACAAAAGAAAACAAGACAATATAATGACTGCAGGCTCGGCGAGAAGAGGGAGGAATGCTGCTGTTGGTGTTTCACATTCCTCTCTCTCTCCCTCTCTTGCCTTTCTCGTTTTCTTCCCCTCTCACTCTCTCATATACACACACACACACACACACACACACTTCCCTGTGGATGCACTCATATTCACAATGCTGCACTCGTCCATTGTGTCCCACAGATGATGTTTCTCCTTGTTTCTCTGTATTGAGTATCATTCCTTGGGGTGGGATTGATTTCTCTTTTCTTTCTTTCCTCGCCTGGCACGTCGCCTCAGTCGTGTAGGTTGTTTTAAGTCGCATGAATTTGCTCACATATGCCGTTACAGCGTGTGCAGTAAGAAGTTGTCCCATTGTTCCCACCTGCGAGCGGCATGCATGGTGCCCGGCCACGGTTCTGACCGGCTGCTGCTCTCTGGTGTGAAATGTGATTTATCTCCAGCATACTCCCACTTCTCAGAACACAATCGGACAGTTATGAAATGGCCCACGGTCATGCATATCTCAAGGATGCCCACGTCCAACCAGCTGGTGCGGTGGAGGCCTTGACCGGGTCACTTGTTGTGTTATAGTGACATTTTAAAATTATTCTCCAGTTAGGTCAAGTGAGTGTACATTTGTGTGCTTTTGCCCACTTAGTACCCAATGAAGTGCACACTACAAGACTAAAGGAACACTGACCCATTCACTCTCTTGCTGATTTATTGGTTGTTGTATATGTCTTGCTTAAAACATAAGGTGACAAGTTTAAGCAAAGGAAACCAGGGAATAATCAGAGAAGCCTTTTACCTCCTGTCTGCATTCTACAATGCCTAATAGCCAAATCTCCACAACTGAGGTGTTGCCCCTTTTTTCCCCTAAGACTGAAGGAGAAAGAAGTAAGACGCTCAAGCTTGTTAAATCCGTGGATTAAAACCTCTGAGCGGGTTAACAAATGAAGTGGGAATTAAGACGTTCTGCATTCCTGCCACACTGCGATACGCTAAGCCTGGCACCAGCCACACAGACACAGTGCCAGCATGTCTGTGTACAAGCTTCACAGGCCTGACCTGAGAACTATTCCATGTCATGAAGCCTTATTTTCTCCTAGTATTGCAGTCTGAGTGTCAGACATTTTTGATGCTAGTATGTACTAGTAAAACTAGGATGTACCAGTATTAATATGTACCAGTATTAATATTAATATGTTGTCTAAATTAAAAACAAACACGATGATTCAGAAAACATTTTAATATGCTGATTTGGTACTTGAATATCTTATTATTATCAATATTGAAAACCGTTATGCTGCTTAATGCGATGAAACTGTGACACATTGTTCCATCAGATATAGAAAGTTCAACAGGATAATTATGTTTAGTGACATTATAAAAGTCACTTTTGATCAATTTTATGAATAAAAGCATTAATTTCATTAAAAACCCTTTTGAACGATATATGTAATATCAACCAATTCTGTAAAGAAAACAAAATCGTTTTTATCAGTCAATAACCAATCCCTAATTCCTACTTATGATATTCAATATGCTTTTTTTGTGCTGGTTCTGAAAGTGCTCTTTCTGTTAGCATACAGCCAGCTCTCAGGTCACTTTCATTGGAATGCTGTTGCTTTTGAGAATGATCAGGTTTCCTTACAAACTAGATGCAGCCTATCATTAAACAATCAGGGTTGCTTTTTAGCCCCACGTGATGTACAGATTTAATGAGCGCTACTGAAACCTCCCTTCGTTATTATGTTATCAAATCTGTATGCAATTACGCCCCCTGTCTCATTACAGATGGCTCAGGAAGGGTTTATTGTTTGTTACCATATCAACGTTTAACAGAATAGAGAGCACTTGGTGTATATACAGAAATGCCAGGAAATGGGGTTACTTCCTCACTCAGCGTGAACAACTTCCTTCTGCTGTCCAGCATGGATGCGGGCCAATGCCGACAAATCTCTTCTGACTCTCTCTCTCACTCGCCCGCTTGCTCTATTGAGTACTTTCCTCTCAACCAAGCCCTGTCAGACTCTCATAATTACTTCCCCATCTCTCTCAGCAGCTATTAGCACTAACAGAAAGCAGGAGAGAGAGAGACACACGAGCTGAGATTTCCCTTGGGCTCTGGGTTTGGTCGCGGGGATGAGGCAGTGCTTTCAAACAAGCAAGGCTTACAGCTGTGAACCAGCTGCTCTGTGCAAGAGCTCCGACACACTCATGCTGCCTGATCCACGTCAGGAAGAAGGAGAAGCAGACTGTGTTTGACCTTATTAGGGCTGTTTGCAGGACTATTTCAATTGCTCATAGGATTAAGGTTTTGAATGAACACCTAAAAGTAAATATTAAAATTTGGCAGCTAACTTATGGACATAAATGAATTATACCTTAGATCGCGTGGCTATTAGGAGTGTACAATTTTCACTTATTGGACGATAAACTGATTTTGAACTTTTTTTTGTTGTTGATGGTGGTCAAAGGCAGATGAAATGTGACCAGCACTCACTTTTGACTGATTCCGAGTTGCACGAACCATGTATTTCATGTGTTTTTGTGGGCGTAGTGGTGGGCGGCTCTTTATATCACAGCTGTTTTATGTATTCAAGACTAATTTCCCCCAGCTCAACAAAGCCTAAGATCTAATTCAAGACAGATTTTGTGTTGAAAGCAGTTTTTATAAGTCACTGAATGTAGTTTAGAAAGTCCCTGATCCCATTCCTGCATTTGTGGGGATTGAAAGTCATGGCACTGCTTTTTATTGAAGGCAGCTTTGAGTTTGCTTCAGAACATACACCCAAGTGTTCGGTGCCAGTAAACACACACACACACACGCACCGCTAATACTGGTGCGCAGTTTTGCATGTGTACCGGCTGAGAGAGAGTCATGCTTTCACATCTGGTCACATTACTGTTGGAGTCCAATCTAAAAGAGCGACAGAGAATGGGAAACACAGACTACAGACAAGAAAAACTACGTGAGTTGAAGATGTAGAAAGACTAAGAGACGGTTGAAAATTGTGTGGTGAGAATCTTGGCTGGACTGAGTGTAGATTGTGTTACGGTTCCCTGGAGTGTCTGGGGGGGGGGATCGAGGATCGAGCCGGGACTCAAAGTTGGGAGAGCCAAAGCACGATGGGGAAATTGGTGCTGACGAATAAATTTTTTTTTGAAACATTGCAATAATTTATACTTCTATAAAGTATATTTTTTGCAATGCTGATTTAAAAGGCATGCTTTAGCTTTTTGACAGTGTACATGGTAAAACCATGTTGGGAAATTTGAGTTTTTAGATTTAAACTCTTCTTCCCTTCGATATAGCTATACAAAACAGACAAATTTTCCCATTGCATTGCATCGTGCGTCTTTTCAGCTCATTCCACAAGCAATGTGTTTGTAATATTGTCAAGCTAAAAATAGTCCGACTTTTTAAGCTTGTCCCAAGACCCCTGCGTTCTGTTCCATTTTGTTGCGCTCCGTCTAGCTGTTTTTGAATGCAAGAATGCATGTTATGTAAACATCGCCTAAGAAACACATCCATTTGGAATCAGGTGCACCCAAAACCATAGTAAATGTAAAACTGCATTTGCTTAAAAATATATAGCCTAATTTAGCAATTTTTTCCTATCTATCCGTTCATCAGATTATTCCTGAAACATTTTCATTTATTTCTAAAACACTGAGTACAACAAAAGGGGACAGGAAAATACGTTTGTTTTTAACAAATGAGTGTGAATTGCTTCTTTTAATTATTCCACTTATCACCCTCCCACTTCTTTTGTTGCGTGCTTTTCCTATTTTTCTCACGTTGTCCTTACATTTGACCCTGGCTCCATTCCTTCACACCTCAGGGACAGAGCTCTGGCCTCATGAATGTGGAAAAATGAAGACAAAATGTTTAGCAGTTGGTTAATCACAGCAGGGCTACTCTAAACAGAGTTTGTGTAAAAGTTTTGGCTGTTGTTTGCTTTTGAGAAAACTCATGATAAACAGAGTGCATTTGGCATAGAGCACATGCCCATACAGAGACTTTTAAGCCCATATGCAGTGTCCTCACCTAGTAACGGTTTCCTCCTGTCTGTGTGATCATTGCTCATTAGGTGACCAGAATAGAGCCTGATCAGAGATCAGTAATGTCAAGTTGACTCTAGGCCAGGATGTTGATCGCAGCAGGTGTGCAAGCTTTCAGTGAAGTGCCTGGTTTATGGTTGACAGATCCTGGATTTAGATGTGCATGAGGCTTAAAACGCCTCTTCAGTAGGACTAGAAGTGAAGAGAAGTTAAAAAGTGTACATTTACGAAAGCCTGTCCTAAAATCCTTTAAGAACTTCCCCTCCGGCGGTTTGATGAAGCATTTAGGGATCTTGTCAGACCAGTCAGGGCCGAGCCTCTCGCTCTCTGTGCAAGCCTCACCCTTCGCTTGTGTCTTTCACTTATCTACATTCTGTCGCTTTGTCTTCACCATGTTTGCCCATGAGACTTTGTGACCACACTCTTAAAAAATAAAGGTTGCCACAATACCATCATTTCAGAAGTCAGAAATACCGGTTCAGTTACACAACTCTTGATACCAATTTCAGTACCACAGAAAAAAGTATTGAACACACATACTCAATTATAATGTTAAATATTAGTTTAGCAAACAAATTAAATTGGAATGATGGCACAAACAAGGGTATCTCAATGAAGTAACCAGCACAGCTGCAAGTTTTTCAAATTACATTTCACACAAGCATTCGTAAATGGAACAAAATTATCTGAAGGCTGTCAAATGTAAAATAGGCTATCCAAAAAATGACTTTCTTTTTCTGTGTTACATGCAAGAAGATATTTTGAAAAATTTCAGTTTCTGTGTTGTCCATTCAATGCAAATAATTGGTTCTAAATTATGATTTAGACCCTACTGACTTTCACTTTTGGTTGAACTTTCCTTTTAAACTG
>JAUMHP010000294.1:1628955-1660941 GCA_032361065.1 Enteromius trimaculatus
TATATATATAATTTTTTTGTAACACTTTAGAATAGGTAACACTTTTTAACTATTAATTACAACATTTTCCTCAATAAATTCTTAATTTGCTGTTTATTAATAGTTAGTAAGGCAGTTGTTAAGTTTGGGTATTTGATTGGGGATGTAGAATAAGGCATTCATATGTGCTTAATTAATAATAGAATAATAATATATAAATTTATAGTACTGTATGATTTTTATAAACAAAATAGTAATTATGTGTGTTTACATACAGGTGCCTCTGAAAAATGTAAATATTTATATAAATATATTTTTTTTATATTTATTTATTTTTTTATTTTTTTATTATATGTGACTTATTTCAAAAAGTCAAATTGTCAAGTAAAATATTGTAAAGTAAAAATTGTTTTAATTTTGATGATTAGAGCTTATAGATCATGAGATCAAGTCAAAAATCTAGTATATACACACACAAACACAAAATTATTGTTTAAATTAATGAATTGTTTACTTATATAATAATTAATTATAATTTGGTTTACTATAATCATTTGTAATAATTTTAGTTACTGTATTGAGTCATAACTTTTCCAATTTTCAGTTAACATGCCTGAGGGAATTCTAACAAGGAGCTTTCAGAGGTTAAATAGGTCACCTGAGTAATCGGACCCTTGCAGTAAGCACAGCGAGGGGAAAAGAGGTTCTGGTAGTCTTTCTCACAGTACGGCTTGCCGTCTCTCTCAAAGAAACCACTCGTGCCCAGTTCCTCCCTGCATGTCGTGCACACAAAGTGTTCTGGATGCCAAACCTGACCCAGAGCTGTGATCATCTGTAGTTTTGAATACAGAATGACATGTTTGCTAGTACCAAAATATGATTAACAACTTGCAGATTTGTCGTCTGCGTCTTTGTAGTACCTTCCCAGCTATACACTTGCCACAAGAAGCACAGTGGCCTTTGGCAGCTGTCTGGACACCCATTTTCTCCATGTCTGAGCTGAGAGACCCCAGCAAGTCGTCTATAGCGTCCACATTCTTGGATAGTTTCTCTGACAGAGGAGGATGCTGTGGTTTCTTAGCCTCTATTTGCTGTCCACTATCGCTTTCTTTAGTTTCCTCTGTTTTTTTGTCTTTCGTTGTTTTGTGAGCCAGTGGAGGTGGGTTTGATGTCGGAACTGGCTCCAAAACCTATGTAAAATAAAGCATTTTTAGACCATTTCAATGACTTTTCTTACTGTTATTGACAAGGGGACATAAATTAGGAGCTTTAATATGTTTATACTGCCCTCTTCTGGTGATACTCATAATGTGCAATAGTGACACAAGCTAGTGATGCATAAACCATGTTTCCTCACCTCCAGGCCAAGCCCTAGCAGCTCATTCATGATGGAGTCCAGCTCTCGTGTAGCTGTGCCGGGACTCATCACTCCGGCCTCCACAGGGACTGGAACCACACTAGAAAAAGATTCTTCCTCTTATTGAACTGCTGGACACCATGTATGCCAAAAGGTATTTTAAATAAAATACATCAACAGACTTCCACTCCAGATTTTGGAGAGAGGAGGATATACCTGTAGGGATTACATGTCTTTCCTGGACCAGCAACAAATCCAGAGGAATCAGTCTGTAATGGGAGGAGAAAGACATTAGAATGGCTCAGTTTGTGCTTAAATACTGTAGATATTATCCTGTTCAAAGTTTGGGGTTGGTAATGTGTTCATATTTTAATTTGGCAAGGGATTGGATTGATTCAAAGTGACAGCAAGTAATGTTAAAAATGATTTATATTAGTGCTGTCAAAAGATTAATCGCATCCAAAGTGGGTACTGTTTATATGTATTATGTAAATACACACATGCATTATTTATTAAAGAAAACATGTTATGTTTATATATTAAATATATAATAGAAATTACATGAATATAAGTATATATTTTATATTTTATAATATTTTCTAAATATATACTGTATGTGTGTGTATTTTAATATACACGTACAAACACATCTTATTTAAACAACAACTTTTATTTTGAATGTGATTAATAATTTCACAGCACTAAATAAATGCTTCTTTTAAACTTTCTATTTATCAAATAATAATAAAAAAAAACAGGGCATTATGTTTTCACAAATACAAGGCAGCACAACTGTTTTTAGCATTGATGATCAGAAACATTTCTTGAGCACCACATCAACTTGTGACACTGAAGACTAGAGTAATGCTGAAAATTCAGCTTTGCTGTCACAAGAATAGCTGATACTTATATATAAGTATATAAAGTATAATATATTCAAAAAACGTTGAGATCTTATCAGCCCCAAACTCAGGGTTTAGAAATGTTCATTTTAATTTACATTTGAAAATGAAATGAATCGCCCTGAAATATAATTACTTGTTCAAGCTGAGGTGTGTTGTTACTTTTAACCGAGGCTCCCAGTTGGAGAGTTTTGGGTGGAATGGGTGCAGCAGTCTGGGTGGGGTTCTGCGCCAACTCCTCTAAAAGCATGTCTGCAACATCAGATTCACACATCAAGCACCTAAACACAAACCTTTGACACGTACACCGACTAAAAAAAACTCTGCACAGAAGTCATCAAGGTTATGATTGAACTGAAGAAAAGCCACTGTACGTTAGAAATCTGTATCATTTCCTGAGGAAGTGAAAAGGCACGTTGCTGTCATCGCAACGGATGCAGAACATAAAGTAACACAAATACGAATTTTAAACTGTTGCCACACTTTTTTGCTGACATAGAAATATAGAAATACAGACATGGGTTATCTGACTCACTTCTGTCAAAATACAAAGAAAGATGGGAGCTTAAAAAAAACTCCTTCACAAGAACATCAGTTCATTCTATAATCATAATTTATGTATGCAGACAAGAAAAATAAATCCTTAGTATACCAAAGCTCTACCAGTAAAAAATGTATACATATTTATTTACACACACACACACACACTCAACTCAGTATAGCTATCTTTGTGAGGACATACATTGACTCAAAGCTCCTGACTCTAACTCTACCCATCAGAACTAAGTGCTTTACTTAAACCCTTACCCTAAACCTCCTCCTTACCCAATTATAACCTGACCCCTAAAACCAAGTCTTGGCCCTCAAACAGTCTTTAAAGGGCTCTCAGAAAGTGAGGACCGGCTAAAATGTTCTAAATGTTCTAATGATCTAAAACTCAACCGGCCCTCACAAATATAGCTGTACACGTGCGCACACACACACACACACACATATATATATATTTCTGAAATGTGCGGCTTGCTGATGAGTGTTTTTGTCTATTATGAGTAGGCCTATACTAATTCAACAGTCACCAAAAAATTATCACACCACAAATATCTGCTTGCATTTATAGGTCACAGTCTAAATGAGACTACCAGGGAATTGTAGTAAAATAATAGAAAATAAACTTAGAAAAGCAGGATTACAAATTTACATCTTTACACTTATTAAGACTTTATCATTAGAATGACATATAGAAAATAGACCTCACCGAGTTCGTCCATTGTGGTCTGGGGTGTGAGATGAGAGGTAAGCAGTGTGCGTTGCGTGTTCCTAGTGAGCATGTGTGGTAGGGTGATCTGATACATGCAGCTGTGGGTTGAGCCCAATGTCAAATGTGAAACTGATGTTGCTTCCTTTTTGAGTTTTTGTCGTTACACTTTTTATCTCATGTCTTTCACCATGTTGCATTTTTGCTACCATACGCTTACAGAAATTTGAGTTTTAGTGACTATGTGGGCTCAATTATAGAAATTAAATGAGAGTTTGTACCTATTTATTAAAATACTTTAATAATTTTATTACTAGTAATGAATGTAGTTGTATTTCAAAACCAAGTGTAAAGTCTATATTTCAAAAAAATATTGAAAATGTTTATATGTGTAAATAGTAGGCTATTGGAATCATGACACAGTTACAATGTAAGGTAGTTTGCTTAAGAAATGTAAACAAAAATGTGCATATTTGCGCAGTTATAAGTCTTTCAATGCTTAAAAGGCTCGATAATCATACAAAGTAATAATATAGCGCAGATGTTTGTTTTCGCACTACATTTCCCATAGATCCTTGCTGTGCCGCGAAGACTTCTGGGACAGGAAACTTCCTATCTGTTTTCTGTTTCTATAGCCTGCTTGACATAATACTCTGGAACTGATGACATATTTCACACAATCGCATTGAGAAGATGAATTCAGCCTATGTTCTCAATTTTCTGTGTAGCATCTCTTTCATCGCGAGATATTTGTAATGCTTTTTTAAACCGACTTTACCGACCGAGCGGGTCCTCCTTAAAAGGGCAACAGTTTGAGCAAGTGGGCCCCGCTAACACTATCGCTCAAGGTCTTATTTAAGGTACGTCATGGGTTTCTTGCTACTTATAAGTTGTCAGCTGTTATCATACATGTTATCATACATATAAATGATATGATGCGTGGGGGTCAGCTGCTGGTGGCACTTTCCATGATGAACATAGACTATAAACTTTTAAAATGTTTGTGTTTTCCAGCAAAACACGTAATGTTTCAGAACATAATAGTCAATATTAATTACATTTCATTTGAACTTTTTTGTATTCTATTAATTTTCTATGTACAGAAATACAGAAAACTACATGACTGACAAGGCTACAAATGTACCCCAAATTAAGTTGTTTTTCATTTGTCATGCTTAATTGATATGAATCATTTATTAGGGAGACCTTTATTTATGCAGTTGAGCTGTCATTATAATTAAAACCATTACTGTGTTTTTACCACACTGCTATGATTGATATTACTGCAAATATGATCTTGATTTCTCTGTCCATCTTCAGTGTCGTTTGAGTGGCACCTGTCAGTGTGATGTCATCCTGTAAAGACACTCAGCGCAGTCAGCGACGCAGGGAGCTGGATGCCCGCAGGAGTAAGTCTCGCGTGCGGCTGGGCTCGTGTCTGCAGAGCTGGGGACAGCTCAAAGATAAACTGGGCTTCTCTCTTCACTCAGAGCTCGCTCAGCATCTGCTGGAGAGGTATAATACAGTCATCCTGTTCTGCAGACAGATACAGTTACCCTTAGACCCAATGGATGACAGTTCGTTGGATGCACGCTCTAGAATTCCTGTTGAATTGCATCTGCAGTTGTTGATTCTGGCTTTGAAGATGAGACTTTCCAGTTGTTCTGATCCAGCTCTAAGTCATACAAGGAAAAGACAGGAATTATGAGTGAGCTTAAAAGAAAGTATAGGCAGAAAAGCACATATTGAGGGTTTGGCTGATAGCCAGGTCTTTTGGTGGTGTGTGAAGTGTTATACTGTAGATAAAATGTGGTCTAACTGATGATGACATTTGCTTTTTTTTTTGGCAGCTATGCTTCAAGGGTTTGCATGAAGTGCTCAGGTAAACCACATACTCCTTACTTAAAGGCATAGCTCACCAACAAAAAGACAAGTCTGACATCATTTACTGTAGAATACTTTATCATTTATCAAGTATATTAACTTGATGCTTTTTGTTTAATTAAGAATAAAAATGACTTAAGATACTGTTTTTCTTTTTCAATTATGTAAATTATTACAGTTAGTTCATGGCTCTCTTGAATTGTTTATTTACACATCAATAATATTTATTTATTTTTGCTACAAGCATACACTATAATATCTTGGCATATATGTTGGTTTTAGAATTTTTAGATATTTATACTGGAATAAAGACAAAAATACTGAATAAAGACCCATTGACACCAAAAATAATAACTATAGTATTTGGATAACTATAAATTCATTAGCTTTCACACCAATGCACAGTGAAGTTCTTTTTATTGCTGTTATTGCAAATATGAAATTTGGGCCTTTTTACAGTGATTTTGGCTTTGTTAATGTTCCACGGTCTCAGAATCTGTTGGTTACGTGCATTTGGTGTGTGTATATATATCTACTAATATCTACTCTGGTTATACATTGGATTTCTTCAGGTGATGGGAAAGGAGAGACAAGCGCTTTGTCGGCTACCAAGGAATCTTTACAGGAACTCATCCTGATGGTCCACAACCATGGACAGACGTGTCCTCTTCCCCCTGTCCTGCATTCTGCCACAGTCAAAAAAACAACAGCGCATGATGAGAGCTCTCTTGCATCAGGGACAAGAGAAGCTGAGACTGAGTCCAAAGAATCTGAGGTGGACATGTGTCTAATATACACCTGTGAACATGGACATCGTTTTTTGTGGTCTCCTCTTAAGAAGGTAACGACATTGAAAAATCAAGATGATAGGAGCCCAAAGACACTCAAACAACGAGGCAGGAAGCGGCAAAAGGAGCCAGACACGGACATAGAAAGACCAAAAGTGATGACTAGATTAAAAACCAGACAACAACAACAAGAAAATGCTGCAGTTACCACAAATGACTCAGAACAGAAACACAACACAAGGCCTGAAACGTTTATAGGAAACAAGAATGCAGGTGATTGTTTTGAAGTATCGTTTTCAAATAAATAAGCTGTTTTTGAAATTTGAGGACTAACTGCAACCATGTGTTAAGGTGTTCTGACTCTCGAGACACAGGAAGGAAATGATGTGGCTATTGACTTTTTACATTCAGAGCATGGGTATATATTTTTGGATATCTGGTTGTTAAGCTGTATTTATAATATTTTGTTTCTGTTGTAAGTCTCTTTTGATTTTTTTCTTCCGACTGTCAGATCCCCAGCAGACAGTGATGAGCTGACAGGAGATATACCTGGGGGAGCTTCCATTGAAATCCAAATTCCCACAGATATGTATGTGTTCTATTCATTTGTACTGAAACACTTGACTGAAAGAGACACAAGTTAAACTAACTCGGGTCTACTAGCAATGACAAAATTGCAGTGCTGAATTTAACCAACAGAGGGACCCAGAGTAAAGCAGATGATCCTCAGATGACCAACAAAAAGGCAGGATCTCTTAAAAATATCAGGTGATTTGTTTGACAGCACATATTTCTGTATTTTGATTCCCAATAAGTTGAATGGAACCGTAAAATCTGAAAATTCTTCTCTCCAGGCCACAGTTACTGAAAGATGACGTGTCCCAGATTGGTGGCAAAAGAAAACGGTTTATTTAATTTTGCCACGCTAAATATATTAGTTATAAATGTATTGTATATGTTTAAAAACTTTATATTGTATTTTATATTTCTAGGTTTTTTTGTGTATAGGTAGTTGTATCTATAGATATTTTTTTAAATATTAGAAGAATCATTATTTATGTATTTTGTTATATTTAATTGGTTTTATTTGAAGGTCCTGTTGTATCATCTGTTAACGTCATAATTAGATGATACTTATCTCTGTGTTTGCAGAAAATCAACATTAAAAGTCATTTTGCCTTGTGAGTTTGAAGGCTGTGATAAGATTTTCTCCAGTCGACAGTATCTAAATGTGAGTACTGACAGGTCCATGACACATTCATTAATCTTAACCGGACTAAAACAACTCTAAGAGAGAAGAACTTTAATTTCCATTGTTCTGCGCTGATCCGTGAGAAAATAAACTTTATTTGAATTAGAAATATGATGAATGCAGGGTTTTATAGAAAAGCATGAACGCTGTGACAGGATGGCAGAGTATCTCACAATCTGTTCTTCTCCACAGCATCACTTTAAGTACCAACATCTCCAGCAGAAGACCTTCATCTGCTCGCATCCCACCTGCAGCAAGTCATTTAACTTCAAAAAGCATCTGAAGGAGCATGAAAAGTTACATAGTAGTGAGTTTTTAGTCCATATGAGTGATGTTTGCGATAAATGCCATCCAGTGTACTTCTGGACAGGCACTTTATGTGACCCTGGACCACAAAACCAGTCTTAAGTCACTGGGGTATGTTTGTAGCAATAGCCAAAAATACATTGTATGGGTCAGAATTATTGATTTTACCTTTTTTGCCAAAAATCATTAGGATAGTAAGTAAAGATCATGTTCCATGAATGTATTTAGTCAATTTATTACCGAAAATATATTAAAACTTAATTTCTGATTAGTAATATGCATTGCAAAGATCTTCATTTGGACAACTTTAAAGGTGATTTCTCAGCATTTAGATGTTTCTCTACCCTCAGATTCCAGATTTTCATATAGTTGTATCTCTGTCAAATATTGCCCTATCCATCCAAATCATGTATAAATCTTAATTTCTGAAAATTAACACTTACGACTGGTTTTGTTGTCCAGGGTCACAAATATGCAGTAGATGAGTATATATATACACACACACACACACAGTATATATTCCATGTCTTTTGTTGTTTCTACCAAAGGCCGGGTATCTAATAAATTGTATTTTAGCACAATTTAATCTATATTTCATTGTTAATTTGGTAGAAGATTAAAGAGATGTCAAAATGGATGAGGTGGAAAATAAATCTAAAACAAATGGGTCCCATTATTTATTAGGGGTCTTTAAGTACTACTATATTCACTATAATACATTGAATACGGGTAAGTTTAGGGACTGCTTTGGTAGTATGGTTAGCTTTAAGGGTTGTTTGTTATTTGCATTGTACTGAACTGTTACTATAATATAAAAACATGTACATACAAAATAAGTGCACTGTATCAAATGATTATTTTAAATGTTAGTATGTCATAGATAGAAGCACTTAAAATAAAGTTGTTCCAAAAAATACCCAAAAAAGAAAAAACTCTAATAAGATATAATAATTGAATGCTGTTTTTATTTTTATATAACATTAATATTAGCAATATTGTTGTGATTGTTGGAATATAGTTTTTTTTGTCTAATGTAAAAACTGTATCTGGAAGCAAAGCCACTGTTTTACAGTAAAAAGCATGGATTCGTGTTTTTCATTCTGTGGTTCTCTCTGTTTGATTCTTTGTGTATGTGAGATCAGAGAGACTATATCTGTGAGTTCTGTGCCCGAGCGTTCCGAACCAGCAGTAACCTGATCATCCACCGCAGGATACACACCGGAGAGAAACCACTGCAGTATGAGTTTCACCTCACACACGTGCACTAGGCCCTTTGTTTATACTAAAGCTTGCGTAACTCCCAGACTAACTTTTACATGAACATGAATATTTCACTGAACAGCTATATTTCTCAAGGCTTTGCTAATACAATTTTCAGCTCCAGATCTAACCCGCCCCGGCCTCTCTTTCTCAGGTGTGAGGTGTGTGGCTTTACCTGTCGACAAAAAGCCTCTCTGAATTGGCACATGCGAAAGCACAATGCTGAAAGCACCTACCAGTTCCCCTGTGAGATTTGCGGTCGTCGCTTTGAGAAGAGAGACAATGTCACGGCTCACCGTAGCAAGAGCCACCCAGACTATAATACAGCCACTCCGGAACTGACTCTTCCCCTTCCTCCCACTGACCCACTCCCGCATCCCTCGGGACACAGTGGATCTTCCCCTACTGCTGTAGAATAACATTTGTTATGTAGGGTTTTAATTAAATGTAACAATTTGTGCATCCTTGACCTTGAGCAAACTCTGCTGTGTGGCTAATTGCGTTTAATAATTAAAAAAAGCTAAGAATTGCCATGTGATGCATATCTGTGGCATCAATTCATTTTTTTTTTTTTTTTTTTGGTGTGTGTGTGTTTTTAAATGGGTCTTGTTCTGCCATCATGCAGAGGCTGTATTTATGTAAAATGACCTAAATCAGCATACGTAGGTCAGTGTATTAATTAATAATTTATTATTATTGAATTTGTCATTAACTTATTGCTTATGGGTAACATTGTGAGCATTTAGAGTAATAAGGTCAGTATCCATTTATTGTCAATTTGTTGAATATGTTTTTAAATGTTGTCATTTTTTTATATGATTATGACATAATATGTATAATTTTAAGATTATTTTTGTGGTGGAAATGTGTGCTTATTTTATAAAATATCAAAAAGACATTTTTACTCTTATATTATTGTATTTTCATTTCTTTTTTCTATATTTTTCAAATATTTTTATCAGAATATTTGATGATCACTTGCCAAATTGGTTTTGTGCAGAAGGTTTTTATGACCATTTGGACAGCGGTCTGTCTTTATAATTTTGGGAAAATAAATTAATTTGCGTGCATTACAATAATCGAACTCAAGGGTTCCCGCTTTTTGTAAAGGCTTACTTTCAATGACAAACGCTATGTCCAATGACTGTAGTTCTTGGCAGGTGGGCGTTGCCTCTTGATTTTTAACCTTTATTCTATTGGCTAGGAAAAGCGGCAATGAAAACGCAGTTGCCATGCCTACACCATTTTGCTCCGGTGACTGTTGAGTGACAGGAAAGATGAACCAATAGGAACAACGGTGGGTGGGGCGTCCCGAACACTGTCAACTGTTCGTTTAAACCTACTCTCCGAAACGCATTGAACGCGGCACAGTCGGAACAACTACCGGCGATGAAAATGAGCCACGTTGTTTTTACTGAAACTACAACCAGGTAACACACTTTTTTACGTTTCCATGCAGCCTATGAAGTCACTGGTTTTGCTGTTGAACATTTTACCTTAAATGCAACATAATAGGCGTCCAGCGCTAGACGGCGCATCGTGTGTGTCACTGACAGAGAGGCTTTCCCCAGCGGAGCATCTCTGTTTCAGTGTGGCAGCGTTGTGGAGCAAAAGGTTGCTAATTTCCAGCAAGGTCAGTTTCAGTTTGGGCTGGTAGCGCACAGCATGCGTTGTGCAGTTCTCCATCAGTGCATATATTTCCTCTGTCTAGAACAAAGACTTTAGACACGGTGCTTTGTGGAAGGAAGTTGCTGTGACAAGAGTAATGATGGGCAAATTTGGTGTCTCTTAGGGGGAATGTAAAAGTTCTATAGATTAATTAGTTTATGTGTTTTATGCTGTATATTTTATATTGCTTCCAGTTACTATTTGAACAGTAATGTAACTGCATTTGTTATTGATGCTTATTTTAAAATATTAGTAATGAATCCACTGATGAAACGTTACGTTTAAGATACTAGGACCGTATTTATTGTGACTATTAATCAATTCCATTTTACAATAGTAAAAGGCGCTTCTTTCTTTGCTAATAGTCGCTATCCCAGTTAAATCTCACTATTTTAGTAACCTATTGCACAATATCTTTGTTTTATTATTCACTTTCAGTGTTGGGGGGTAACGCATTACAAGTAACGTGAGTTACGTAATAATATTACCTTTTCCAAGTAACTAGTAAAGTAACGCATTACTTTATAATTTTAGAGTAATATCACGATTTACAAAAAAGTAACGCCAGTTACTTTGTTTTAATTTTTAATGAAGTCTCCTGACATGTTGGGAGAAATCTGAAATATAGAGGAATTGTGCGCGGTGCAAATATGTGCAATAATTCATCTCACTCTCAAAAAACAGATTTAATATTCATCAAAATAAATTTTGACCCAAACAATAGTCCCATTTTATTAACCAATGTCTTTGCTGCTGACCTTTGATGATCCAGTTCTACCATACTTACAAGTAGGGCCGGGCGATTTAATTGCAATTTCGCAATCAAAAGCAGAAATGAATCGCTTCCAATACTGAAGACGATAGTGCGTACTTTTTTAGGAAGTAACGCAATATTGTAATACATTACTTTTAAAAGAAACTAACCCCAACACTGTTTATTTCTGATCAGTACTTTTTTCCCCGTTGTTAATGGTACCTACATTTACTGTTAGCTTTGGCACTAATATTTGCATCTGACCCAGCGTTATTTGTAAGTATGTTTTAGATCCTAGCATTAGTTTATGAGACATGTCTGTTCTAGTTGAATCTATAGAATACTCAATAAAACTAAAATGGGTACCAGCAACTAGAAGTGAATAGATACTATATGAATCTAATATTTCTATTCAGTGACACATATGTTTAAATTGGAAATAATATTTTAATAGAACAGTTGGTGTAAAGTAGTGAATAAGTATACTAGCTACTTATACGCTTATTATTTTAAGCAGCTTTTAGGCTGTCGAATTTCATGCCTTAAAGGACACATCATTTGTTTTGCAAATTGTCTGGATGAATAATGTTCCTGTCATTCTTGATGAAGTGGATCAGGAGAAATCTGTCTAGAAGTGGCCAGATGCCTGTTCGGAAGTGTAGCAGGTTATTTCTAGAAACACTTGGTGCACAGTGTCACGTCCTGAGCTATAGTGCCGTGTGGTTGTAGATTTGTGGCTGCAGGCTAGTTTTTCCATATTCCCACAAAGTCAAAACAGTTTGCAAAGCTGAGTTTTTGTGCAACACAGATCCCTGGGCTCATATACACTGTACTCTACTATGTAACTTCACTGTGTGATCTCTTGCAGTGTGTTTTGTAAATGCGCCGCATGGTATTCCCACCTCATGATAAGTGTCTTGTGATGCAGATTGTCTCTTGAGTGTGTGTCTTGACTTGTTCTTGTTTCGTCTGTCCTTAAAAGAACCCTGAGATTAACAAAATTGTAATCTGTAACTATTGTACGCAAACATAACATTCTTGAGACAGTTAAGACGTACTTGAGAGCACTGAGATGTGGCCAAGATAGGAAAGAATGCAGGAGTGCTTTTAAAAACAAATGAACAAACCATTCAACCGTCTGATTTCTGTAATGTAGATTCTTGTAAGATTGTAAAAAATAGCAAGAGGTTCTCGAGTTGTAAAATATCAATTTATAAAAATCAAAAACACTGAATTAATAGACTGATTTATAAAACAATTATTTATTAAACGGATTGTTAACATAAATTTGATAACCAAGTGTTTCAATTCTATTCATTTAAGTTATGAATTATGTTAGAAAGCTAGGCCTATACATCAGTTTTCTGTGTCCATTTTACTTTATCAGCTATTTATTATTTGCTTCATTTTGCATTTATTAAGAAAAGAGAGCAACACCTAACCACAAGTCTTTAAAGTAGGAGTAGGGAAAAAAAACATTTAGTAAAAGTGTTATAGTTATGGATTAGTAAAAGTGAGATAAACCCAAGATATTGGGTATGCATAATTTTTATGACGTTATTCCTTTTGCCCTTCTTCATTTCCAAAACTTGTGGTTTTAACACTACTAGCATTGCACTTGACTTGTCTCAGAATAACTGAATAAAGCCTGATACAAATTCAGCATCAGCATTGACAGCACTGCAAGGGATAAAAGGCTTTTAATAGTTATCGAACTGCCTTGTAATCTGGTTTTCTGAATAGTGTGTCATGCAAACACAGTTTAATTTTTAGGCCTGGACCAAAGACTGATATCGTTCATTTCCTCTGTTTGCTATCACCCAGTGCTGCACGGCTCGCCGGGACAAGCAAGCATGCATGCAGAATGCATTGTTTTTTGTTTTGTAGAGCAAGCCTTCTCTCTGTTAAAAGCTTCATACTGATTTCACACATTCTGCCTCACTTACAGTATATAAAAGACTGATTAGAGCTTTGAACCCTGTAGTCATCTGGACAAGTCTGATTCTGACTCAAGCGAAGAGCTTTGAAAGGGCTCTACATCTCATCTCCGGCTTTTAGCTTTCTTTGGAGGTCGTGCAGTAGATACTTTGACCCCACACTGGGCCCGCTGGGTTGTAGTCAGTCTGGCACTTTTTAAGTCAAGGTAGATGACTTAAAGACACATGAAAGTCTGAGATTAGAGGGATCTTTCAGAACCACCCCTGACTCTAAAGACCTGCTGAGAAGGATAGAGAGAGGGAGGTGTGGGCTGCGCAGTACTTTGCATTTAAATTTGAATCGGCTTGAATTGGACTCCTGTTGATTGGATTTCATCACAGGGAACCTGCTGCATTACCATGGTCTCACTCTTTATCAGAGGAGCATCACCTACTCAGTAAGAACCTGAAATTTCAAGGATTCTGGTCCAGTCGCAGTCACTTGTTTTGTCATCTGCTGTTAACTAGTGCTCGTTAGCACCGGCATTGAAAGATTTGTAGTTGTGTGTCAGTGCTGCTGGCTCACCTACATCCCTGCCAAGCAGGACAGCGCCTGTGGGCAAAGCTTGGCAGCCCGTGGCAGATGGAGGATTTCTGTCTGTTGGGCTGTCTAGAGGCACACAGAAGCTTGGAGAAGGGAACGTGGCTCTGCGCCTAGCCTGATTGTGGGTCATTGTTACATGAATTGGATGTGGGACTTTTCCATAAGTATCAATTTGTGTCAGCTTGTTTATAATTAAAAGTTTTAATAAAATAGTGCATCCAAAAATGAAAATGTCGTCATTTGACCATCTTGAACAAATCATCATTTTCTTCTATAAAACGCAAAAGGAGATTTTATGGTTAAGATCATTTTTATGACATTCATTCCTTTCAGCTTTCTTTGTTTAACAAACACCTAAATAGGCTAAGTAAGGCTATTCTTTAAAAAATAGGTGGAAAATAAATGAGTGGTTTGGTATATAGCGAAATATGGTCCTGTTTTGTACTGGGAAACAAATTGGTTTTAACAGTGTTTCAGTAAAATTATCGATTAAGTACAGACCTCATGACTAAATGCTGAGTGGCACAATAATAAAAGCTAGTTTACAGGAAATGTCAGTGGCGTGTAAATGCACCATTGAGATGCAACCGTCCTTGCATTCAGAAGACCCTAATCAAATTTGCTTTCTAGGTCATTTATGAAATGCACGCTGACCCAAAAAACCTGAGAAAGCAACAGTAAGCGGTGCCAGAGAATAGGGCGATGTTTATAATTTGTGTTGCTAATGCACCCCTGCCAGTGTCTTCTAGACATGTTCTGTCATTTAAATATGTTGTTGGGCTGCACGCTTTAATGATCTGAATTAATTAATGCACTGTGTACAATTGTGGATTCTGAATGCACTGCATGGCTTATGCAGCTGTGTGATGTACCGGGTGGAGGTGAGCTCTGGCCTGCTGTCATAGACTTTGCTCGAGCACTATTGACAACAACAACAGCAGCAGCATTCAGCAGAGCACAAAAGCCAGCAGAGACTGTGATTTCATTCTCCTGGGCTCTGAACAGAGAAACAAGCTGGACTCTGTTGGTGTGGAAAGATATATGACTGTTGTCCATGTGGTACCGTTTGCCTGTACTTGTTCAGCAATGTGATTTCTAATGTAGTCTTAATTGCTTATTAGTTTATAGCAGATAATTTGTTGTCCAAAGTGGCTGAGACGTACTTTAGAAAGAGGAAGCCTTGTTTAAGACCTTGTTCTTATTATTATTCATCACCTGATTAGTCATCAAGAATTTGAACTTTTAACCTTTAGTTTTCCAGTCCAAATCTTTAATCATGGTGCATTTTCAACCGGGTGTGAACGAATGAATTTTAAAACAGCTCTTTTTGGTCTTTGGGGACTGTTTAATTCAGTCTACTTTTGTGTGTTTGCGCTTTCCTTGCAATCCGTGCATTAGTGTTGGAGATTTGGCATTGACTCTATCTTTAGGCTATATTAGTATGGCAGTAGGTAATGGTCTTTATGAGTGATTTTTTGACAATTAACTGATTTTTCAGAATGACAGAACCATTCAAACCATTCATTCTAAACACTGATTGCATATTACTGTTGCTTTTACTAGCTTTACCACATTTTTTAATGGTAAGTATAGTATAAAAAAGAAGGATCACTATGATAGTGTGTTGCATGTCTGTATGAGTGAATCATTGGATCTTTCACTCAGACAAACACACTGATATGTAGAGGAAGTAATGAATCAGTTTTGGTTGGTTGCTAATATAGAGCAGAAATATGCAAAATAATGTTATAGTGTGACTTAAACTAATATTAACTTGTTTAGTGAACTGTTCTGCATAACCAGTATCACACTCACAGTTGTGCTGTTTTTAGTAATATTACTGCTTTTGCATGTTTTGTATGTGTACTGTACCATGGTATTATTTAATAAATTGGTAAATGAATACCGAATTATTCAGAACCAGGTTTTCTGAGTAAACTGAATACTACACATAACATTTTGTAAGGGCTTTTTGTTCTTGAGGAAACAGCAGAGGGGCTTCTACAGCATAAGCCTCAGAATTTCCAATAAAACTCCCCCCAAATTTATTCATAATCATAATCACACCAAATCAAGTTCTGGGCATGTTGCTGAAGCTCTGATGCAGAGATACAGACGGCCTGGCCTGCTGTAGGTGGGTGGGGAATTTGGCAATGCGCTGCTGAAGATTGAAGCTGCAAAAACCCCTCTGACAGAAAATATTCTCTGCTCATTTTCATTGCCAGAGCAGGTGAGGAAGGACACAAAAACACTCTCTGATTCACACGAACCCACACGGTAATAAGTATTAGAGGCTGACTTCATACCAGACGGCCTCATCAGGGATTTCGATTTAAGTACTGTCATTTCTTATGAATGTATTTTAGGCCGCTGTTCGTTGGTTTGCACCCTCAATTTCTTTTCTAATGCAGCCCTGAATTATTTTAGAAATATTTATTTATTTAAAGTCATGCCTTTTTCCTCCTTTGGAGTTTCACTCCCCTTACACACACTCATGGACTTTGACAGATGGGGCTCTAGTAGTTAAGCAGGCTGTCTACTGTTGATTCTTGGCTCTGTATTCATGCTTCACTCCTGGAGTGGCTCAGTTGAGGGTTGATACGCTGCTTCTGTTTATATACAGCACCATATGAAGCTTCAGATAGAAAGAGAGAGAAAGGAGATCAGCATCTCTCCTCTGAGCTGCATCTGCATCTGCCAATAGTTCTCTAACTATCCTGTCAGTCACAGCAAATTGAGAAAGAGAGGGAGAATAAAAGGATGAAAAGTGCTGAGCGTTGCCATTTAAATTCTGCCAGAGAGGGATGAGGGTGACTGGCTGTGCACTGTACCTTTGGTAAATTTTTCATGCCATCTATGTATCAGTGTACTTGCTATCAACACTTGATAGTGACAAAAAAGGATTTTTTTTCGTAATCATGCAGCCCTCTCTCTCTCTCTCTCTCTCTCTCTCTCTCTCTCTCTCTCTATATATATATATATATATATATATGTGTGTGTGTGTGTGGGTGGGGGGGGGAGGCAAATGCTATGATTAAAAACTAAGAAATATAATATGTTCTGATCTGAATATAAACTTTAAAACTGAAAGCGCCAGATGGATCCTCCAGGACTCTAGGAGGCTTACATTCTTCAGTGGAAAATTCAGCTGCCAGTGTCACTGTGTTTTGGTGCCAAACCCAAAGGGTAGATTTGCCATGATCCCAAATTGCTGGAATGTAGTTATATCTTGCGATTTAACTAAAACATCAAAGTTTTTGCATATTATCATGCCAGTGGTTTATAGTAACAAGCGTCTGTTAAATTAATATCTTAGCATTAATACAATGTTTAAAAAAAAAACTCATGTCCCTGACATATACATGGTTAACATATAGACCTAATTGCTGAGTATGAGAAATTCCTTCTAGTCCCAGTTGGATCATATTCCATCTCCTCCACGTTGCACCCTACGTCTGTTTAGAGCACTCTGAGCCAATGACTGAGTCTTATTTTTGGAACGAACCACACTGCCAAGCGCGTGTCATCCATAGGGGTGTAAGGTTGGCGGGTCCGAGTTAATTAAAGGGTTGTGAAAAAAGGAGAGCGGGAGCAAGGCATAGGCATGAGTATTTCCCTGTCTGTGAGAGGTCGTGCTGCGCACCAGCTGATGGCCGTCAATGGTGCCAGGAGAGGCCTGGCCTGCCAGAGAAAAGCCCTGTGGTCAGCACTCCATGAGCTGCAGATCCTGCCAGGATCCAGCTCTCAGAAACATAACAGGAATCACACCTCCAACCAGCTCTCTGCCGGGCCCACGCCTGGCTCTCACAAACACATCTACTCAAGGACAGCGCTGTCATTTAGGCCATTTCCTCAATGTTAAACCCAATAAAACAGATTTTTAAAGAACGTAATTTCTGGAGCAACTTGATTTCTATCGTAATAGACAGAAACATTAGCCAGACTGATTTCGTCAGCCATTTATTAGCAGAAAAGTTATTGTTAACATTTTTTTGTTTGTGCTGTCAAACAATTAATCACATCCAGAATAACTGTTTATGTGTGTTTACTGTGTGTGTATTTATTATTTATATATAAATACACAAGCATGCATGTAGTTAGGAGGTGTTTCTGAAGGATTCTAACCTGGCTGATGTCAGGATCCTCATTATGAGCCCCTGGTGTTGAGTTGTACGCTGCTTGTGCATAATAAATCAGGAGCACAAACCTGCCAATATAGACACTGATCTGGAAATACTTAGGCTTACAGTCACATTCCGAGAGCCAACAGTCATTGCCAGGATGTGTTTACGAAAGAGAGTGAGAAAAGATGAGGAGAGGGAAGGAAAGGGCTTGAAAGTGTTTGTGTGTGTGTGTGTGCACACAGTGAGAGAGGCTGTATTACAGAAGAGTGTTCTGTAGTGACTCAGCTCCTTGCACCTGTTGTCTTACCTCAGAGAGGCGTTCATCCGTCACATACACAACTGCAGAATAGACGCATTATGAAACGCTAAACATTCAAAAGCGTTTTCGTGTTTCATTTAGCCCCAGACCTTAAGGACAAATGTTACATTTGGTTTCACTGACTAGACCTGACCAAAAAAAAGGAATTCAGTGGGCTGCTCAGGCTATTAGCTGAGGTGATGGTTTTATATTTCTGAGTTGGCTGACATTTACATTCACAAAGAGACACTTTCACAGCGTCATCTGCTCTGCCAGAGCATTGAATCAGAGCTAGTAAGTTTGTGTGTGCGCACCTCAGCGTGGGTTTGGTCTTATTAAAATTGCCTTGAGCTCTTGCCACTAGCCCCTGCAGGAGCCTGCTCACATCAGCATTAGATGTCAGTCTGCTTTCCTGCTTAACCTTGTTTTGATTGCGTACCTTGTCTCCTCCCTGCATGGTTCCCTGAAATGTATCCATGTAACAGATTCACAAAGGTACATCTAATATCGGTAGATTATGCACAGAAAAAGACAGCCCCCTCTTGTTTTAAAGATACTCAATTAGTCATTTTGACATTCGTGACACCCCGTGGCTGCGCATCTCCACACAATATCAAAGCCCCTTAGTTGATTCATTATATATTTGTATACTTACTATATATGAAATTTATTTATGTTTTGCTGATATTTTATTATAATAATATTATATCTGGGCCATAACCCTCTTCTTCTCTCTTTCAGAACTCTCTAGGAACCCTCTAAATGGAGATGGCGTATTTCAAGAACAATTTTTGGGTAAGTCTGCCACATTTCTTATGTGATGGGTTTTTTTTCTGCATTGTAGCAGTACAGTAAAAGCAAATGTTTGCTCAGCGTATGTTTTGTACAGTTGCCTTGTAAGCAGTTTGGGATTCATATGCTGACTGTTTCAGTCGCGTCATTGAAAAAATGAAGGAGGGATGGGGAGAGGAAAGAACAAAGAAAGAAAAAAGCGGGAGAACAAAAGCAGAGGGCTTTGTCAGCTTTCCCATGAGGACAGCCGTGCTCTGCTCTTACAGCACACCTGGCAGGGCTATTTCAGGTGCGTCCTACTTTAGTAACCAGCCTGCCCCTCTCAAATAAAAAGGGAGAAGAGAGAGGGAAAGCAGAACATTGAGAAACACTGCTACTGAATACAGGCCACGTTATAACAGTACAGAAGCCTTCCTGCGAGATAGAGACCTCCGTATGTTAAAGGAATTTACAACATCTGTTTTGCCTGCCTCTAAACATCACTTGAAAGTAAACAGCATACAGTGATGATTTCCCTTCTGTTTAGTCTGAACAGCCTTTCTTGTATTTGTAGTCTCGACCGAGGGTGTTTTTTTTTAGTTTGTCTGCGGTGTTCTTCTGTGTGGTTCCAGGTCTGCTGATCGGTTTCAGCAAGGTCATCTAGTTGCCTGGCTTTGTGTTGCAGGACTGTGGTAGACTCAGAGACCTCTACTATTGTGTTTTTACACAAAGCTGGTGTAAAACACCCCCCCCCTCCCAAAACTCCCAAGCATCCATGCAGAACTATTATTCACTCTGGACATCCCTCATCGTTCATGCAGATGTATGCAGACACTCTGGCCCTTCAGTCTTGTCTGTTACTCTGAAAAGTAGTTTTTAAAATCAGCATGAAATCAAAGTGACCCAGTTTACTTTAATGAACATTTTGGTCTTTTTTTGCCTGATTCACGAATACATGTACATGTAATACAAATATATAGATATATATATATGCAGACAAATGAATATTTCTTTAATTATTATTATTATTATTATTATTATTGCTAGTAATAAATTAATTAACTATAAAAATACATTTATTTATATAAGACCCCCATCTAGTTAGAGATAGGTTGGTGCATTATTTTAAAATAATATTTATAATAATTAAGTAAATGCGTAATATCCTATTTCTCCTTTCTTTTTCTCCCTTTTTTTTGCTATGATGTCTGGTGATCGGAATGGTTGTTAGTGTGATCATAAAATGAAACACTGTTTCATGTTGACTACAGAAATTAATTTTCTTTCTAATAGTGTGTCTGTGTGTTTGCATATAATGTTATCATTATATCAGTGTGTTTGTGCTTCTCTGACTGTTTCTGCAGCACTAAATTAAAACACCTGTGTGAAATGACTGAGACGACACATTTGGGTAATTACTGAAAATGCATGATTAATTAAGTCTCCGAGAGGGAATTCGCAATCGCAGTGATTAAGCACATTCCTTATTTAGCGTGCGTGTCTTCATCCTTACGTCTGTCTTCAATCTGTTTTCTCCTCAGAAGGAAAACAGGGCGTTCAGCAGGCCGTCAGATGTTTGTCGCACAACAGAGAGCTCATTTAACAGCCTAATCAGTTTGTTTCGTTTCACTCTTACTGTACTGTTTCGGTTTGGTGAGGTTGGATGCACATTTTCTGAGTTCATGGCTTTGGAGATGAGAGTATAGTTTAACAAACTGCTTAAGGCTTGACCAGCTCAGGACTCCACAGAGCGTGTATTTTCTTGCCTTTGCCTGTGAAAATGATTGACCACATCATTTAGAGTGAAATGTGCCGCCCAATCAAACCTCATCAACTTCTATAGTGCCATCAGAAATTTAACTTTAGACACAGATTGCATTCTAATGAGATCTAGTGTTCTGTTTGATATATTTTTTAAAATATTCATTTATTCATGGCATTTGTCCATCACGTTTTTATAATCAAGGTTTGATGTGGATTTATGTATAGTGTTTGAATATTAATTGGGTCATTAAGTTGGTCATCACGTTGCATATTAACTTTCCAGGAGTGTTCAGTCAAGTACAGTAACTTAATATAATTAAGTATTTAAAAATATTAAAGTTCAGGTATGTGTATTATTTAAAATTATCCATAATAAATATTCATGAGCCATTCTTTTATAATAGTATTCTAATAGTATAATTTGTTCATTGTTTACCTAATATATTTTCTCTATATTACACAAAGTGTAGCAAGCACTATTAATTTTAATTCAATTTATAGTTCAAATTTATTTCAATTTATAGTATATACTGTAGTCTTAATTTCCAATTCAAGAGAAACATCACAGTTATATTATATCTGTTTTATTGTCCTATTCATTTGATTTAATCAAGACCTGTCTAGATAAAGGTAAAAGAGAGAAGAATGATGTCAATGATTTCTCTCTTTCTCACCTTTAGAACTAATGCAGTTATTCATCAGAGGTGACAGGACTGGGCCGTGTGTGTGTGTGTGTGTGTGTGTGTTTTACTGCACAGTCAGCAGTATAAGTCCTTTAACACTAGAGCACCTCTACAAGGAGTTCTGAAATGAGCAAATAATGAAATGTCCAAGTAACAAATATGATTAAATAAAAAATGTTCATCCTGATGCAAATGAGGATGACAAAAAAGGAAACGAAATTCACTGAGAATTATTTTGATTTAGTTCTGAAAGGTTTGAATTGGGTTTGATTTGATTCAGTAGAGTAACTAATCACTGTACATGTAACAGACTTCTTTTTCAGAATTACTTTTGCACTCTAAAAATAAATATCATGTTTATCATCATGTTTAAATATGATAAATATCATGTTTCCATACTCCCTCTGAAGCTTAAAAGTAAGAAGACTTGCTAAAGTCTGATTTTGTGATGGCTATGCTTTTAATTTAATAGTTTGATTTTAGTTATCACACAGCCAATATAGGCATGGACAACATTTAAAAGATATATCTTTGGATTTTAAGAATCTATATCAAGAGCAAAAACAGTGTTTTAGAGCATTTAGCATTGTCAGCGTTAAACAAGACTGTCTGTGGGTTTTTTTTCTTTATAGTTTAAAACTTAATTTTCATTTTGCGTACAACCTATTCAAAATTAAAATCACATAATCCTACTTCTTCTTGGAGCCACTGTGAGCTTGTGCTGTCTTCTGACAGTACAATGTGAAAAGGTTTTTGGTGGGACTACAGTGAATATGGTGTTCTGGTCTGTCGTTTGTGTGTGTTTAGTTGGTCTCACATGATCTCCTCACTGCCCTGAGCATCATAGCTCTGGAACGCCCTGCAATCATCCAATTACAACTCTCATGAGACATGGCTCATTCATCAAACTCTGCATTAGTCCTTAAACCCTTCTAAAGTCTTCATCCTTGCTTGTGTGTTTACAGCACAGGGGAAATTAAAATCAAGTGAAACTGGTTACGTTTTGCAGACTAACACAGATTGTCATTGTGTGGAGGTTCTTAGAAGATGCTACTGTTGGATGTTCAGCCTCACACTCAAACTGACTTTTAACAGAGAAGCCCATTGACAAGGCATGATGGGGAAAGTTAGAGGTTAAAAACTCTCTTAAGAATAGCTCTGGACATTTGGTGACATATTATATTGTAGCATTCAATTTGATTGTTAATATAAAGACAAACCGAACATGAAATTTTAAGTTGAATGACTAAAATATTATTTTTAGTAAAAATATTATATTAACATTAAATGTGCATTAAATAGGCCATGAACATAAATACATACACTGGTATGTCAAAATGCCAGTCTTTGCAAGAATCCAGGTAAACATAATAATTTAGGTATTAAGTGAACGCAAACAGCTGAGCAAGGAAAACGTGTAACAGTATATTGGATCTGGGCAGCTCTTAAAGTGACAGCAGTCTAATTCCTCCTGTCTGTTAAACAATGAAAGAGAGAAAATCTTTCACTGCTCTTAATTAAACCTTTTTGTAACTTTAAGAAGACAAAAAATATATATTTAATTTACACGGTGAATAATATGCAATGTTTTTATACATTTCATTACTTTATACAATGTACGGAGTAGCATTTATATATTTATTTATTTGTTCTACTGTACTACTCTACTTCTACTTCTACTTTTCAGCCTATTGCTTATAGTGAGTTTGTTAGTCTTATTAAATTTAATTACATATTTTTTATTTAGGCTAGTGTGATACTGTCACTGGTGACAAGAATTATGACATTTTTGTGGTATCAAACATTTTTATACCACAAAGACCTTATTTAAACTAAAAATATCTATATCATTATAAATATCATTACGGTAAAATACTGTAAAATTACTCATAGTGATTTTGGCCATATCACTGATCCCTATTGAGTTGCTCAGATGCTGAAAAAAGACTTAGTTTTTCACCTCTTTTTTTTAAAAGTTTTGAGTGTTTTTAACAAGAAGGAGTACTTCAGCCCCTCTCCAGCCCTGACATACACGTATGCCTGTCACCTTACGGAATGAGCCGTCATGTGTCTCCCACTCTCTCACAGTTACCAGGGGAACCCTGTCGCTTTAGCAACCACTATCTTGGTAGGAGACACGTTAATACGGAGCTGATTGGAGTTTCTCTTTCAACACCTGCAGCCCTGTTTAATGTCACCGCAGCCATTCTGTTTCTCGCTCCCTGTCTGTCATGCTCTCTTCAAACACAAAGCGTCCTCTGTGGCGGCATCGTGTTCGATAAGGTGAATGGCAGATACGGCTGTATACTTTGCAAATGAACTTCAGAGAATGAGTCGGTAAAAGAACAGAAATACTCTGGGTGACAGATGGCCTATCATTCCATTTGCTTTCAGCATCGAATTCTGACTGAAGTGTCAGGGGAGAAGACTGTCAGTTTACTTGCCAGATACTTGTTTACCATCACATTCATATAAAGGAGAGAGAACCAGCCAGGGAGGAGAGAGAGCACTTTAAAAGGGGTGCTGTTCTACCTGTGCTGTGTGAGCAGAGCAGAGAGAATCATGGGAGATCAGCTTTCCAAAGGGCTCAGGTTTCTACAACCATACTGGCCACAACAAACATCAGCTGTTGTTTTCATTTTGGTTCAAGAATAAAATTACATGTTGGTTGCAACTGGTTTTGTTGTTTTGGAACCTCAGTTCTTTAACCAGCACATTTCTGGGATCATGTACGAATACAAAACTGAAATTGAACACCAGAATGGTCCTTAGGTAACTGATGGGTGACGCTAGTCTATATCTGACTGTATAGTAGTGACACAGGAACTTCATAAAGGGAAGGAGTGAACCCACTTTTTCAGCCAATTGGTTTCCAGCCAATGGTTTTTAAATCAAACAATTTACAATATTGCAACTTTTGATTTATTTGAAATTTTAAACTGTTTGATTGTTTGATTTGGTTCAGTTGTTTATTGCATAGCAGCTCTGTCACTGCCTAAAATCTATTTTGATATCTTCTATTTGATAATATTGGCACCCTTGGTAAATCTAAGCAAAGGTGGTTGTGAAAATAAATCTGCATCGTTTATCCTTTTGATCTTTCATTCAAATAAATGTCAAAATTCTAAACTACACTGTAAAAAAACCCCGTAAAATTTACGTTTAAAAAACGGCCAGAATAAAACCGTGAAAAGTACATTACATGTTACACACAACCCTAATAATGATAACTGATACAAAAAAAACTAACAAGAAACAGAGAAATAACATCAAATTCAAACAAAATTTAAAATGCAATGCAGGGAATTCTGGGAATGTCAGTTTACAATGTTTCCTTGTAAATTTAACAGGAATTTACCATTAACCATTTAACAGAGTTTAATACCATTAAAAACACTTTACAGTCTATCATTGAATTAAAACAGTTGAAAGCGGGACAAAATTTAATTGTGGAATAAATGTTTTTATCCAGTACTTGTTTGCCACAATTAAAGTTAAATATCTCTTCACAATTTTGAGCACTTCAGGCTGATTATGAACATGAAAATATCCAGTCCTACAGTAGCTTCCTGTTTCACAGAAATATATATAGGAGGGAAAACTAAGTCCAAAATCCTTTAATCATCAATACTACAAAAATATATTATAGGCTGCATAAGATAATCGAGCTTCACAAATTAATGAAGTGGCTTTAAGAAAAGAAATAAAGCAGTGAAAATTTTCATTTCCACCATCTGGGAAATAATTAAGAATTTCCAATAAACACAGTGTGTTATCCTCTTCCAGGCAGTTTAATGTGTGTCAATATCATCCTAATACACAGCGAGAGAGTAGAGTTTCCATAGCTGGAGAATTGCAGAAAATAGTTGAGTCTCAGGGTCAGAAAACCTTTAAAAAATATTCAAACAGCCTCTATATCAGCTCATGTTGTTCAGGAGGTTTTAAGAAAAATTCTCCTTGCACATTCAAAACATTCTGCAGGATGTTCAGTTGTCAGACTGGACTGGAACTACAATGGGACCGGCTTCTATTATCGGATGAAAATTGTTTTTCAGCAGCAATCACTCAAGATGTGTTTGGTGAACACTGGGATAAAAAGTACTCCATGTGTACAATGAAGTATGCTGTTGTGTTTTTTTATCTATCAAATACCAACAGATAAAAATCAATAATTCACTGACTCTGATAGAAATCTTATAATGGGCCATGTTCCATTGGGACAATAATCCAAAATAAACACAAGAATTAGTCACTGAACACAAAATGAAGCTTTTGCCATGGCTGTCCCAGTCGTCTGACCTGAACCCTGGGTGAGGTGAACTACAGAGGAGAACCAACATGGAGCTGGTAATATAAAGGGTCTGGAGTGATTCTGGATGAAGGAATGCTCTCTTTTCTCTTATCAGGTGTTCTCCAAACTCTTCAGGCATTACAGGAGAAAACTCAGAGCTGTTATCTTGGGAAAAGGACATAGCAATAATTGGGTGCCAATAATTATGGCCAACATGTATTGGAGATAAACATTTATTTCACAATGAGATTTTTTCCAAATTTCAATTGTTTTACTTCAGGTAGGTTAGAATTTTGTACATTTTTTGAATGAAAGATCAAAAGGATAAACAATTCACATTTATTTTCACAGCCACCTTTGCTCAGATTTAACAAGGTGCCAATATTAGTGGAGGGCACTGTATTTTCTGACTTTTAGAATCTTGAATGTGGAGTTCACAATTTCTTTAAATTGAAAATTTGAAGCTGCAGAGTTTTTGTTTGTTTGTTTGTATTTTATGCATGATCTGAATTTTGTATTTTAGAATCTTGAATTTGGAGTGGAATTTTTTATGAAATGATTTGGAGCTGTGTTTAATGTAATCTGAATATTTACAGCTAATTTCACCTCAGAACATCATAAAATCTGCTGTTTAAAAACACAAATGTATAAAATATGCTACCACTGTTAAATGTCACATCTAAAATGTTCATAAATAACCAGCTGTTGCCTTGTAGCTCACAATGTTTTCACTTTCTCAATAACATGCATCTAAAAAGATTTGAATTAGACCTAAGTGAAGTATTTAGTGCACAAATGAACATCACTGGATGTAACTCCACATTAAGGATTCTAAAGTGCAAAATTCAGAACATACATAAGACTTAAGAGATTTTGGGCAGTGGCAGAGCTGTGGTGTGCAAAAGTACCAAATAAACAACTTATGTGTGACGTGCATCTAAAAAGATTTAAATTAGACCTAAGTGGGGTATTTAGGACTGCACAAATGAATCTCACTTGTCAGTTATTTGCCTGTCATCAATATTTGTGTGGCATGTTCAGTAAAGCAGCTTTTGTTTTATAGTAGGAATTTTGTCTATTTTGCTTTTACCTGGGAAGTTCTTTCTTTGGTGTGGAGATATTTACGGCCAGTGACTGCCCTGGTTCTGTCATCTCCTTCTGTCTCTTGTTTGTTGACATTTTTCTGTTTGCTCAAAGAAAGGGGGCTATTTTTATACTCGCTAACTTTGACCGCAGGATGTGCTGTTACTTTGTTCCAAAGGTTATCATCTGAGGATCTCCCTACTGGGCTTTGGCCTTTGAGGGAAATCTGTGTTGTGCTCCTTGCTCACGTGGCATGTCTTGCACACACTGCTGTGCGATTCTTCTGTTGTTGTTTTTTCACTAAACCAGACTGCACTGTGATTTTGAGACATTTTTAAGAAAAAGGAAGGCAGTAACGTTTGAGGAAGTTTGTATGTCTGAACCAGTTTCATGAAATGCATGCATGACTTATTTACTTTTTTTTTATATCTTTGTGACTTTAAAATCTTTTATGTGTTTCGAAAACAACGGTATTTGTTTACAAATGCTGACATTCTGCATTTTACAGTATACACACACTGTATTTTGTGCCTGCTATAGTCAACGGCCCACAGTCGGCAGTACAATCTTCCAAGTTCCTTTTGCTATTTTTATTTTAACACTTATTTGTTTCAGACGATGATTCATTTTTACACACACTGCAGGAATGTACCTTATGGTGGTGTTTTTGTTTGTTCACAGGGAGAGAAGAATGCAGGTTTCGACGTTCTCTACCACAACATGAAGCATGGACAGATCGCCACCAAAGAGTTGGCCGAGTTCGTGCGTGAGAGGTGAGGTGTTGTTTTGGAAGGAGTTGTCATGGTGATGGGGTGAGATGGTGTATCTGGTACCGTCAGGAATGTAATGTGTAATTTGTTCGCTACTCCTTTTCTACTCCTCACTTCTTGTGTTTCTAACTCTTCAACAGCAGTTGTGTTTTTAAAGTCAATTTAAAATTGGAATTTATTTGTTTTAATAATTTTCATAAAATAAGTTTCAAAATGTTATGCTGCTTCATGCTGGTCCTTACATTCCTTGTTACTTGATCTTTTTGTTTAATATTGCATCACATACCGTAACTATAATGTTATGTCTTCAAATATTTTATTAAGGTACAGTATGTTACATTATTCTATGTTGCGTTTTGTTCGATCTAATCTTACTATATGATGTTACATTTATTTTCCTACAGTATGTTACATTGTTAGTGTAATGTATTTTATCGTAAAATGTTACATTACATTATGCTACATTGCCTTACTGGGATGTTTTGTGCTATATGATCATATTTTGTAATGCTTTAATGGTTAGTGTAACACTTTATCTTACATTTTAACATATGTAACGCTACGTTACATTACAGTACAAACAACATAATATAGCACTATATAATGTAATGTTTGCCTTAACTGATGTTATTGATTCGGTAAGACTTTAGTATAGCGAACAATTCTAACTTTTAACTAATTGCTTATTAGCATTCCTATAAAAACATATTAGCCATTTTTTACTTCAAATAAAACACATTTTCTGCATGACATGATCTTACCCAATAACTAAACCTAGCAGCCACCTTACTATTAATAAGCAGCAAATTAGTAGTTTATTGAGGCAAACGTCATAGAGTATAATCATTTTTGCTCAGATTTTATTTGACTCTTTGGTTGATTTCTTCACACCACAGTTTTCAGCACACAGCACTGGAGTGTCAAAACACACTAATCTGAGAGCAGCAGAGCGGTCAACAGAGTGCTCGCTGTCCACGCATGCACACGTTTACAAATGCAGGCAGCTCAGCAGTCAGAAAACGCGGTACATGCAGCATATAAAACAGACGAAGGAAGCTTCACTTCGTTCCACTGACAGCATATGTGGGATGTGTGAGCATTCCTTTTGGTCTGTAGTAGACATTTGAGTTGGAGCTAATTGCAATAATTAAAATGAAAACTCCAAAACGACTCGCTCGTTCTGCAGAGAGAACAGAGACTACTTACAGCTCTGCCAAGCCTCCTGCCAACTTTCATAGTCTCTGCTATTCGTTATAATGGAGTTGGATGCAGGGACCCTCTGTCACGTACTGGAGGATTGAATTGAATTGTTTTTTTTTTTGTTTGTTTTTTTTTATGTTAGAGATTCATCCAGGAAAGCCCTAAAGGAGAGTGCTGAGAAATTGAGAGAGACAAATATGTCCCTGATAAAAGCATAGCTTGTGCAATAAATTACATAAATCAAGTTTCAAAGGCCATTTTGCATCCACTCAGGACATTGTGCATCACAGTGGCTATGTTCCTTGAAGAATCTGATTTAACTTTCAATTGTGCTGTCCCAACAGAAAGCAAAATTTCAAGAACGAAATAAGATGTTTTCCAGGAGATAAGGGCAACAATATACACTAGCTAGGCACGATGAGACCTGACAACATCCTTTTCCCCATGAGCAGACTCTGAAGTCAGAATGAAAAAGCTTGTCTTATCAGAGAAGCAGATCACGTAGTGTTTGATAAGAAATATTTGGTCTTTTCAGCTTTGAGCATGACCCTGTGGAAACTACTTCTACTTCTCACTCTTTTTGAGGAGTTTTTATGCTGATGGTTGCTTTAAGTCCCTTACAAAAACATACCATGTTCAAAACTTTTCAATAGTTTCAAACAATATGAGATCATATATTATTGTTATATACTCATGGCTGATATAACGTTCCTACACTTTTATTAAAAAGAAAAATTGTAATAACAATGACTTTTGGGTGTAGACTACGCTTAATGTGTGTACCACACATACTTTTTTTTTTCTTGTCAAAAGTATTGTGTGCATCATTATGAATATAAATGATTTGCAGCTTGCATTGAGGAACTGTTTGTGACCTTTAAGGCATTAATGTTGGTGCTAAATCGCTTTAATGCGAGAGTATATTTGCTTTTGTGTTTATACACAAATCCATTACCCACTGACACTGTGTGTGTGTCTTTGCATTTAAGAGCGGCTGTTGAGGAGACTTACTCAAAATCCATGAACAAGCTTGCTAAGATGGCTAGCAATGGAAGCCCTCTCGGGTGAGTGATGTTATTGTTGTCATTATGAGATTAGGGTTTTAACATTTACAGGCTTGGTAAAATATTGCACTTTAAGTGTATGTGTTCACTACTGGCATCTGATATTGTCATCTGGAGAAGAACAAAGCGAAGTTTCTCCTGCAAAGTTTGGCCTGCTGTTAATACTTATAGATACTTATCAGCAGGAGTATTCAAAAGGATTGTATGTGTGTGTTTCTGTGTGTGCGAGTACGTGCGGTTGTGTGTAATTGGTCGAAAAGTCGTTGCTATGGTTAGCTCTTTCCTCTGCTCTCTTCACTTCACTTCCTGTCTGCGCAAGCATGTGCTAGTTGTCACAAAACAATCACACAATGCCTTAACACTGTAAAACAGATTTTGCAGTGATACAAAGTGAGCGTGGAGCCAAATGTAATCAAGAATTAAGAGCACAGATTAAAAGCTAACGAAAGTGTAACTTTCTTTTTGTTCCTACGAACGTTGTTTTGGGGTGAGACGTAGACTTACAAAGGCAAGGAAGCCTGTTGTTTTTCTAATACTGCTGTGCTATAAGAAATCCAAGTGGCTTACGCACTTCCATGCATCAGCATCTAACCACCTGCTTTGCTCCTTAGCACGTTCGCCCCCATGTGGGACGTGTTTCGCGTGTCCTCAGACAAACTGGCCCTCTGCCACCTGGAGCTCATGAGGAAGATGAACGACCTCATTCGTGACATCAACAAGTACAGTGAGGAGCAGGTCAAAATCCACCGCAAGGTAAATTAAGGGCTTTTAAGCCTGATAGAATTTCTGCCTATGCATTGCTGTGCGGTGATGTTTTGTTTCTCATTAAGCCTCAGTCACAGTTTCTGATCCCCTACAGAATTACAGAACCAGCACACTGGGTTCCAAATTTGTGGTTAATTTCTTTCATGTGTCTAAATCTGTTGTGTCTTCTGTAGACGAAAGAGGAAGTGATCGGGACTCTGGAGTCAGTGCAGTCTCTACAGGTGCAGAACGGCCACCTGCAGAAGTCTAGGGAAGGCTATCACAGCAAGTGTATAGAGTTGGAGAGACTGCGCAAAGAAGGAGTGCCTCAGAAAGAGCTGGAAAAGGTATTTGTGTGTTTGTGTGCTTGACATCAAAGTCAGAAAATTCTGTCATCATTTGTACACCGTCATGTCATTGTAAACCTGAAAAAGAGCACAAAAGCACTATAGTAGTAACATGAAGTTAGATACATTCTGAATTATGCTAGTTTTGCGAGACAACATTCAGGTTATTCACTGATAAAATGATCAGTTAGATTTGCGAAACCGAGTTGTGAACCATGTCAACTGATTCATTAAAACTGATGCAAAGGAACAGTTTGTCAGCGAATTACATTCATTACTTTTCTTTTGGCCAATTGATAGTTTACACATGAAGTCACCACTGACCGCCAGTCACTTCTATGCAGTTTGTATTAAGTTGTAATGTAGTAAAACACAAACATTAAAAGGTAAAATTAAGTACACACCTTATTAAGGATGTATTTTGTACAGGCAGATGAAGCCAAAATATAAACGCAACATGCAAAGTTTCAATTTCGCTTTCCCATGGAAAACCGTTTTGAGGAAAATACTGAACAATTAAGTGGATAGCATTCATTTTCCAACCTCATCTGCTTCCCTATGTATACTACGCATCGTTAATACAGTGATTACTGAATTTCACATTTACAGTGGCCACGGAAATCTTTCACTCTTTGTTATATTGCATCCCTCATTCCCTCATTTAACGTAAACACAGCACCCAATATTGACAGAAAAAAAAAACTGAATTGTTGACATTTTTGCAGATAAAAAAAGATAAACTGAAATATCACATGGTCCTAAGTATTCATACCCTTTGCTCAGTATTTGGTAGAAGCAGCCTTTTGATCGAATACAGCCGTGAGTCTTTTTGGGAAAGATGCAATAAGTTTTTCACACCTGGATTTGGGGATCCTCTGCCATTCCTCCTTGCAGATCCTCTCCAGTTCTGTCAGGTTGGATG
>JAUMHP010000294.1:1682259-1697210 GCA_032361065.1 Enteromius trimaculatus
ACTTTCATTCTGGGGAGAAAAACAGTTTTTTTTCTTTTTTCTTCTTCTTTTAGAAATGCCTGGGTTTCCTGGGCTTGATTCCCAAGGAAAGCAAGAAGCAGTAAAATGTAAATGGGCTTTGGATGAAAGCTGCAAATTTATACACATTTGTAAATGTAACGTAATGTATCACTTTATCAGCTTAGCAACATGTGTCTGACGTACATTCAAACGTACATTGCAACGTTATTGCTGTACTACGGTAAAGTTCAAAGTAAACATATAAAATTAAACATAACTTTGCTTAGGCATAATTATATGACCAGGAACAAATAATAACAGATTCATGAGACCATAAATGTATACTGGGGACTATTTTCAGACGCACCGTAAAATCATTGCGCCTTCTGCACCCATGGTACAGCAGGATCGTTTCTTGAATATTACGTCGGAATGAGAGTATAGTTCCTAGCCATATCGGCCTAAAAGATCGCCACTTTTCATTTTCTGACGGTCTTAGTACATGATGTAACTACAGAAAAGACGAGTTTCAAATAGGAAAAATATAGAACCTCTTGGGTCTTTTTTGGAGTGAAATGCTAATGGTATAATCAGATTCAATGATCTATGCTAAGCTGCATCGAAAAGAGCCACTGCCAGACCCGGAGATCAGCTGAATGGATTTGAAAACGGAGAAACTCAACTGTTTAACTCTAGGGGAGTTGGAAAAATAGTGTAGTGTTTCTTTAAGAGGGCACATATGTGACCATGGATCACAAAACCAGTCAGAAATGTCTAAAATTGAGATTTATACATCATCTGAATGCTGAATAAATAAGATTTCCATCTATGTATGGTTTATGGGGTAATATATGGGCAGGATACAACCATTGGAAAATTTTGAATCTGGAAAATAAAACTGAGAAAAATCACCTTTGAAGTTTCCAAATGAAGTTATATCTTTATGGAACATGATCTTTACTTAATATCCTAATGATTTTTTGGCATAAAAACTCATACAATGTAATTTTTGGCTATTGCTACAATAGACTGGTTTTATGGTCAGGGGTCCCATACGTGGGCAGCAGATGGCAAAGCAAGGTTTTGAAATTGATTGAAATGATTGGAGTGAGAGATAAAAAATTTAAAGTTTGATTTACCCTTCCTACCTTGTCGTATCCCTTCTTCAGGACCTTTTCTTGTCGTAAACAAGGGGCTGGACTCTTTCTGCCCGACACCTGTATGACAGACAGCCAAAAGGAAACGGAGAGGAAAGGAACAAGATGGAGAAAAGAAAGAAAAAAAAAAATCATACAGATGGACTAAAGCGGAGGTTTAAAGAATGAGTAACCAAGACATTGATCAATCACAGTGTTTTTCCAGTGGACCAGTGCCTGAAGCGCCGCTCCAAATCCCAGTGATCTGACTGGCAGGACCCAGTTAAACAGCATTCCATAGTCATTGGATCAAATGGCTGTGTGTCGCCACTTCATTTCAGCACTGGGTGTAGCGTAATCCAAGAACTAATGCCAATCATCCATCATCCGACAGTCAACAATCAAGTTACAAAAGAGCAAAACCGTGTGTGCCACAAACTGAACGATCGGCATGACTGAACGAATAAACACACCAATTGGATGACTGTCAAGGCTTAACAAGAAGCCGCCACAGTCCTGAGTATCAGTTCACCTTGTTGTTGGTGGTGCTGTGTTTCGGTGGCTGAGGTGGTGGGTCTCGACTGGGACGCTGCGGCCCGTCGCTGCAGTCACTCTCGCTGTCTAAACTCAGCCTGTGAAAAGCAAACCAACTCTGTGAGGAAATTAAAGAATTAACCAAGCAAAAATGTTTGATTCTGTCGTATACTCTACCAGTTAAACGTTTTTCAACAGGGAGCTTTTAATGTTTTTTTTATCTCTTCTGTTCAATAAGCCTGTATTTATTTCACCCAAAAGCAAAAACAGTACAATTGTCAAATATTTTTGCATTGTAAAATAACTGCTTTCTATTTGAATACATTTAAAAATGTAATTTATTCTTGTGATTTCAAAGCTGAATTTTTACTATCATTACTTCAGTCACATTACCCTTTAGAAATCATTGTAATATTCTGATTTGCTGCTTTAAAAGACATTATTATTATTATTATTATTCTAACTATATTGAAAACAGCTGAGTACAGTTTTTTTCTTTCATGAACAAAGTTCAGAAGAACATTTATCTGAAAAATGTTTAACATTGTCTTTATCACTTTTGATCAAGTTAAAGCATCATTGCTAAATAAAAGTATTAATTTCTATCATTTCTTTTACCTTAAAAATTATCTATTATATATTGGAATTATATATATTTTATTTTTTTAAGAATCCTGAAGAAAAAAAAAATTGTATTCAACCACTTAAAATATTGATAATAATAATGAAAGAATGTTTCTTGAACAGCAAATTATCATATTAGAACAAGTTCTGAACGATCATGTGACACTGAAGAGTGAAGTAATGATGCTGAAAAAATTCTGAATATATTATAATATATTAAAATAGAAAACTTGGTAAACATAATTTCATATTATTGACCACATTAACCATATTTTTACAACATTTGTTTAACAACACAATTTCCAATTTGACAGTTCCAGACTTATAAACAAATAAATATCACCAATATTTTTCAAAATAATAAGAAAAATTCATAAAGGTTTGGTAAAACGTGAAAAAGAGTAAATGGTCTTTATATTTCTTGTTTAGATAAGTCATTTATTTAAATGTGCTTAATACTATTAATGAAAGAATGAATACATTTCAATTTAAAGAATTATAATAAACAATATACACAGAAAGAAAATCCAATTCCACCATTCATCTCACACTTGCAGCCTCGCAAAAAATAAGTCTTTCAAAGCAGCTCAGCAACACTTGAGTGAGATGAAGAATAGAGAGAGGCGTATGAAGTGAAGTGTTTACTCTGAGCAAACAAATCCGTTCTCCGCCTCTGCTAACATTGATTACAGGGACTTAAAGCATCTGAAAGACCTGCTTAAACAAACATTGACAGGAAAGAGGGAGAATGACCTGGAGTCTCGACTGGGCAGGTTGTTCTTGACTGGCGTCTCTTCGTCTGAGCTGCTATCGTCATCATCAGACTCCTCCGACTGGAGGTCCGCCACCATAGAACGCAGCGGGCCTAAAGACCAAAGTCCACAATGAGCTTCTGCAATATTCAACTTTCAAAATCCCCCTTTAAAAAGTGATTAAAGATTTCCTTAAAACATCTCACACCTGCCATTGGTTAAACAAACAAAACGTCTCAGTCACACTTACTTTACTTAAGTCCATGTTCTGTGTTTTACTGGAAGTTTTCAAAATAAAATAAATGCCACTCATTCCTTAATTTAATGGAAGTTTCTTGATCTGACACTCCACGGTAATCGATCAAAGCAGCAGACTGTTAACCTTGAGTTAAAGTGTAGTAGGGAAATCTATTTATGGATCTGACTACTTCTTATCAGGACACTCCCTGCAGTAAAAGAGCAGATCCTACCTTGGCCTTGTTTCTGCTGTGGCTCAAAGTCTGAATCGGAGCTGGACTCGGAGCTGGAGCTGGAATTAGACTGGCTGGAAGGTACCGATTGCTGTGGGAAGGAGCGGACAGGACACTAATGAAAGATTTTGGTTATTACAATGTCAGCTTTAGGTCAGAAGTTGTCAATCATTATTAATTTATTTTAAATAAATAAACAAACACATTGTATTAAAAAAAAAAATCGAATCAAATGTTATTGTGAAAAAAACTGCGCATCGCATAACCACATCCAAAAGTTTTGTTTACATAATACATGTATATGCACATATATATATATATAGGTAAAGCATATATTTTTAAAATATTTGCATTTCTACAAATTAAAATTTTTTATATTCTTATATTTTATAACATGCATGTGTTTTTATTTATGTATACATAATAAATATACACACGTAAAAAATACATATTCAGTTTACATTTAAAAAAACAAATAAAGAATAAAAAAAAAATTATAAAGTGTTATCTTGCTTTAAAATCCAAAACAAATCTTACAAACTTACAAACTATCATCACTTAATCCTAACCTCAGACTTAGACGAGGCCTCATCATCAGAGTTGGAGTCGTCTGATTCCGGAGGCTTCTTGGACTCCTTGACCTCCTGGGCCTCTGACTTGCCCTTGGCCCAGCGGCCCTTCTCTTTAGAGGTCTTCTTATTGGCATAACCCGAGGAGGCCGTGGAGGAAGATGCGGTTCGGGGGGAGGTGCCGGTGAACCCCCCACTGCTGGAGCCTTTTGACCCCTCTGAACCCCCCTTCTTTGGCTTCTTGACACTAGGTTTGGGTGACTCCGCATTGGAAGGTCGTTTACTGGGTGCTTTTCCATCGGCCGCTCCACCTCCCCCTCCACCACCCGCTGACCCCGCCCCCCCTCCTTTAGGAGACATGCCTTCCATTTTGGACTCCTTCGCTGTGAGTTTGGGCTCCTTGAAAGCAGCTTTGGGCACGACTTTGTTCTCGTCTTTTACTTTGATGTCGGTTTTCTTAGATGACGAAGATGAAGATGAGGAAGGGTCACGGCTACTTTTGCTGCTTGCGTCCCGTTCACCATCCCCTTTGGATGTGGCTTTGCTCTCAGAGTCTTTTCTTGGCCGCTCTCGATGTTCCTTGGCCATTTTGTGGGATTTAGACACCTTGCTTCCCTCCTTACTAGGCTCCTACAGAAAAGAAACAGTGTTAACAACTAAAAATATAATCTCTATTGACACAAGTTAAATGGGAATCTGTCAGTTCTCCAAGAAATAACTGCAGCAAATTACAGAGAGTTTAGAATTTTAATAAGTACTGCATTCCTGAACCCACTTTTTTATTTTTTACTATGAAATAATAATGCAAATAAATGATTTTCAGATGCATTTTTTTTAAAGGGATTAATTTATTTTTAAGAATTTTTAAGAAATTAATACTTTTATTCAGCAAGGATGCATTAAAGTGATCAAATGTAACAAAATAAATTTAAAGTGGTTACAAAATATTAACATTTACAAGTAATGTTCCTTTGAACTTTCTACTCAAATAAAGAAAATAAAACGCTATTTTAGAACATAGAATTATTATTTATAGATTATTTTTGATTCCCAATTCAACATATTAGAATGACATTTGAACAATAACAATGTGACACTGAAGACTGCAGTAATTGCTGATAAAACAAAATATAAACAAATAAAAACAAATAAAACTAAATATAAACTAAATAAAAACAAACCTTTTTTTTTTTACTTTTGAACTGGAGTGTAAATTCCCAGAAAAGTAACAGAAAGTACCAAGGAATAATCATGTTTTCGGTCAAGATACACACCGCTTTATTTATTTTTGGACATGGATAATAGAAAACATGTCATTTTGAATAACCCTAATATTAATATAATAATAATTCTGTGCCATATTCTTATCATCTGTCACCATTTACGGCACGCTGTTAAATACAACCAGACAACAGATTCCCTATTAGGATAAAGCATAGAGTTTGACACCTCTAACAATTAAAACCTGTCTTAACTACGATCACATAACCCATGCGTGACCTTCAGACAAAGGTCATGTGCTGTATTAATGAGGCTGTGCTGAGAATAGGACTGTTAAGGATAATGGGGATGCTGGAAGACGTCCAGCCCTGGATGATCACAGTAAATCAGCAGCGAGCGGCTGACCCTCTTTACTGCACTAATGAAACATGCCGCAGAGTGACCCAGACAAAGCACCAGTGCTCAGATATGATAAAGCGAAGGTCATTTAATAGAGATATGACACATGTCCTACATAACGGACTCTTAATTCTTACTGAAACGATCTAATCTGCTGCTTATAAGTAAACAAAAGAGAGAACAGAGGACGCTGTGATCCCGTAATGTCTATTAAAAGACTATTATCACACATCAATTGTTAATTACAATTTATATTTTCAGAATAGCATCATTTGAGTGAAAAATTGCTGTTTGAAAATTGAGGAATTTATTCTTTTTTGAAGAAATCTTATATGCTTATAAAATAAGGTAAAATAGTAATATTGTGATATATTTTTAACATGAAAAATAAAAAAATATATTCATATTGTAATATATTTTAAAAATCTTCAGTGTCACATGATCCTTCAGAAATTTGGTGCTCGATAAATATTATAAATCATTACCAATGTTAAAAACAATTTTAATAATATTTTGTTGGAATGTATGCACTTTTTAGAATTCATTAAAAAGAGTTCAATGGAGAGGCCTTTGGAATTTTTCTGTAAAATCATAAATGTCTGATTCAAATTCAGATTAAATTACTGCATACTGATTTTCCATATAATTTCAGAGGTTTGGACCCCCTTGTACAAAAACATTGCACACACCTTTGATCCTTGTGAAGTCTTGCTCTTTTTAGGGTCAGAAAAGGCAGAGAGGGGGATGGTTGGAAGCATTGGGTAATCTGGGCTGGGTCTCGGGACCACCTCTGCTCCCTCTGGGACCACCATGATCTGATGTGCAGGAAAAATAAGAGCACGTTCACCAAAAATGTAACAATGTGGACAAGCAACTCCATTTCCCACAATGCTCCACTCACCCCTCCAGCCTTCACCAGCTTGCGACGGAAGTCACGAGTGGGGTTATTGAAGGTTAGTTTCTCACAGCGCAGGTGATTGACAGGTGGGTTTCCCTCCAGGTTAAGGAAGAGGTCGTAATTGAAGCACACCTTCTTTGGTTCCTCCTGAATTAAAGGTGCATCATTGAGTGATTCCGTTAATACCTCACAGATCAACTGAAGAGTCGACAGAGCAGCAACTGCAGTGATTCTAGGACTTCTTTCATGGGCGGCACAGCCAGAGGTTCATTCAAGATTCAAAGGCAAAACATCAGCAAAGATCGGAGCAACAAATCAAACCCCCAGATGCTCATTCTCCGCCTCTCCACATCTTTTTATCTCTGTCTCTCAGCATGCTGAAATCTGTGAGTTACTGAAAACAACTCACTAAAACAAGACTCGCTGAAGGTTGGGGATGTTTTTCAGATAAGATATGACAGATAGAGATACGCATCACAAGCCTGTGAGTCAGCGGGTGGGCTTGCAAAACGAGAGTGTAATTGTTTCGCATTATACTGCTCTGATCATGAGGCAAATCGCTCTCCTCTGCGTATTCTACTCTACGTTGCCTGTTTAATGTCAATGGGGGGGGAGTTCGCAAATGACAAGACAGAGGAAGAGAAGCTGATACTCAGATGAGTCAAACAGAAAGAGAGGATGTTATGAATGTGAAAAAATAGAAATAAATAGAGAACAAGAGAGAACAGCAACGGGACAGAGAGCAACAGAGCTACAGGACAAGAGATACCTTACCTTGTTTTTGAAGTAGACCTCTATGGGCATCAGAAAACCAGCATATCCCGACTCCTCAACCTTGTATGGTGGCTCCTTACACACTGCATTTGAAAGAAAAGGCAAACTATTTCACTAAAATCTGCTTGTAACAATGATATTCATAACTATTTGAATGTAAAAGTTTGTTTTTTTTTACATTTTTAGAAGCAGCATGTTATTGTAATCAAAAATACAGTAAAACGGTAATATTGTAACAACTTAAAATAACTACTTTTTTATTTTTATATATTTTAAAATGTCATTTATTCCTGTGATGGAAAGCTGCATTTTTAGCAGTTATTACTACAGCCTTTTGGGTCACATGATTATTCAGAAATCATTCTAATATGCTGATTTTGGTGCTTAAGAAACATTTCTTATTTTAAGTTTAAAACAGCTGTGCTGCTTAATATTTTTGTAAAGATTCCCTAAATGTAAAGTTTCAAAGAACAGTGTCTATAAAGAATGCAAACGTCATTACTATCACTTTTGATCAATTTAATGTTTCCTTGCTGAATAATTTAATTTCCAATAAAAACAAACAATCTTACTGAAACTTCAACAGTTTTGGATTCATATATAGATTGTTACATTTTATTTAATGTTTCATAAATCTTTTAATAACTTGGTTTCACATTTTTTATTGGACCCTTTATTTACAAAGGCAAAAATAAAGGCTTTTCTCATGAATATCAATGATGTTACAGCTTGTTTGCTGATTGGCTGAAAGGCACATGCTGTTAAGTGTGCACTGATCAGCTGCCAATTTCAGATATCCTACTATGGTGAAGACACAACCATGAATATTTATTAAAATTACTTGACTGGACGCTCCAGGAAGGTTACCAGGCAACATCTGCATGATCCATTTAATATTCACTAACTGTAAATTAATTTTACCAACAAATCTTGGAATCAGTGTTCTGAACCACTGAAACCCTGTAAAAAGAACTGATTGTATATTTTGCATATATTCAACATATCCCTCTATCCAAACCATCATAATGTGAATATGAAAAGCAAACGTTGATCTTAGACCAGCACTGTTAATCCAAGACATGTGAGAAGTGAAACGGGTTGATGTTTAATCTGCTGACAGTAGTTTCATTTCTCCAGTCATCTGAGGCTGTTTATTTGTAGCCTTCAGTATTGATTTAGTATCGACAGCAAAGTACTAGAGGCTGATGTGGTACAAAGCCAAAACCTTAATATTGAGTCAGCCTATAAATGTTACAAGAAAGAAGCATGCTGCTCCTTATGATATGCAACATGTCGTGTGGATCTCTCACACGCTGGTTTCTGAAGATTGAACTGTGAGGGGTGCGATTTCTCATTCGTGAAGTTGTGAAATTTACCCCTCTTGGGTTTAGGAAAGCTCTCGTGCAGCCGGAAGACCACTTTATCCACAAAGTGCTGAATGTCACTGTTCTCGGGGCCTCGCACAAACACCATCCAGTCGTGGGTGAAGCCTTCTGATGTCACCTTCTTCCTCAGCTGGGCCCTGTGACCCAGCTCAAGCTTTACCTGAACCGTGCACTGCAAACAGAGAAACACGTATTAATTAAATGCTTCAAAAAGACTGAGTTCAGCTGAAGTTCAGGAGAGAAGAGACACTTTCATTGTAATTCATAATCATACACTATTACAAATCTGTCATTCCATATAAAGTAAAATACGATTTTAAGAATATAAATGTAATTACATACGTGCAAAAAATGTTTTAACTAAAAAATAGTTTAGTTACAAAATTCTACTTAAAAATGCTTTTTATTCATTCAAGAATCCTGACATAAGTCACGGTTTAATTGACTGCATTAACTGCCACAGTTAATAATCACAGTGAGTAATAAAGTTTTTCTGAGCATATTTATAAAAAAATTAATTCTATTGAAAAAAACTAAACGACACTGAAGTAACAGCTTCTGATAAGTAAGTTTTGGCATCACAGGATTAAATGACATTAATTTACATGCAATAATTTGAAAACAGTTGAAAATGTTATTATTTATATGTATTTTTGATTAAATAACCACAGCCTTGAGTGAGGTTAAGAGACTTTATTTTTAATTACCTACCCCAAATTTATCTATTCATTATGGTATGGATACTTAAAATATTTTAAGATCAGAAATTAATAAATAATATAAATGAAATAACATATAAAATTATAATGTATTAATATATTTGTATTTTAAATTCTGATTGCATGTTTTCACTTCAAAATATGAATCACATTTTTTTCATATAAAGAAATTATTTTTTTTGTAGCCTAATGGTGCTTTTTAGGAATGAGACTTTTGTGCACTTCTGAAAAAAAATGTAATGTGTCCTTGAGGATTAGATCACGCTGATAAACCATTAAGCTGTAGGCTGTTTTCTTTGTCAGAAGTTTTAATTGAATGAATTCATACAGATGAAAACTGCTATCGATATAGCAGAGAAGAGTAACTAAAAAGGCCTCCAGGTACCAAAATCTAAGTAAGAATACCTTTCATACACATACTCAAGCTAATCATCTGTGTCATCGGATGGTTCTGCCAAATGGCCAGAAAAAGCCATCAAGGGAATTCCTTGAAAAGCAGCCAGGAAAAATGAACACTGCCCACACAGGGTGGAGACGGGCCAGACCGGGTTCAGGTGCCCAGAGATGCTCAGCTGCTGTCGACTCGAGTCCCTGAACTAGTGGACATTGAAGAACCAGGATCAAGAACAAGACTGAGATGTGCTTTTTTTGACTTTTCTGAAAAATTGTTAGCATAAGGATGAGTGGAAGGAAAATCTTATTGGCCGCCGTCTGGCCTGTCACTATAATGCACTTTAACTCTCTGCGTTGGCCAACACTCCCACTTCTCCAATGCCAAAACCTACCAGCCAGACCCCGACGCTGCCAAGCATCAGAATAACCCCTGTGAATCCATCTCTCATTCACTCACCCACAAGCCCCAGCCGAGTCACATACATAGACAGACAGCGAGACAAAAGCCTGGCTACCCTCAACGGCAAGAACCACGCAGCTTCAGTCCGCTCTTTTTCCAGAACTTGCCATTAGTAATTTGTCACAGCAACAGCAGCTTGCCTTGAGGTAACGATTACAAATGCTACCGACATTAAAGGCTGTTCCACCTCGCCTGAGAGGAACATGACCACCCGAATATGAAGACGATATGGGACAGACAGGAGACGTACACAATAAGAGGTTCAACACATGACCACGTTAATCCCGGTAAGGGTGGGGGGGAGATCAAAAGGCCTTTTTGAAAAGGAGTAGATTAAACAGAAGGACAGGCAAACACTGCTGGTCTCACAAGACACACTCACCCGCATCACGTTTTGTTAGAAAACACAAAAGTGGCGGACTGGATTTCTCTCAGGTCACTGCTATGATACAGATTATCAGTCAAGCACGGTAAAAATACAAGCAGGTCACATGGAAGCCAACAGGCAAACGACAAAAGACAAAACAACAAGTCTCTGAAGAGTTGCTGCAATGCTGTTGTCAAAGATCCAGCTTGGAAAACATGAATGAACGAAACAACTCTGTTTCATTACTTGAGAAGTGGAGGGACAAAACTGACGTTTACAACTTGTTTTTCTAAAATCACATGAAATGAACAGATTTGTAATTCAATTGAGCTCTTTTGGTTTGAGATTTGTCTTCAATGCATACGTATCCAGCTAAATTAGTAGCCTAAAGCTGGATCAAGCAAGTTAAGAGGACAAATACAAAACAACTGAGCCAATAACTGAAGTATTAGCTGGATAAACAGCTCATTAATATTAAATAATAAAACTATAAGCCGCAAAAAAATTGGGGGAAAAAATATTTTTCTGTACATAGAGGCAGCTTTGTTAAGACTAACGTTGTGGTAGCTCATTTTATAAATGTTATAAAATATATATATTTTTAAAAAACATGTAATAACATGTAATAAAATCTATTTAAAATAGCAGACGTAAGTCATAATACCATTACAATTTTCTGTGTTGCCTTTTAAACTGGTATAATAACAAAATAGTTTGTAATATAATATACATTTATAAATAAATAATAAAAATGTATATTAAACAGTTTATAATAATAAATATTTTGTAGCAGCAAATGCAATTAACCTACTGCAGACCACAGCCACAAGGTGTAAAAATAGCCAGCATGTTAATGCAATGATATTCATCTACAGCATATGATCACTGCTGCTGCTCATAAATCATATTGCATAAAAAGGGCAATTAATTAGCCTTGGAAGAAGACAGATTCCCGCTTCAGGAGCCCTTCAGGAACCCCCACCCTCAGAGCAGACCTGTGCATTGCCCTCAGCCAGGAACACCAGTGCGTAAAAATGCATGTTCCTCATTTCCTCTAATAAAAGCCGCAGACTGTAGTGACTCCCGGGCCAGAGAAGCACAGGACAAAAACACTCTCCTTTGTGTTTCTGCTGCTGCTGCACGCACGACTTGCCCGCTGCAAAAGCTGGCGCACGCATCCAGCCCTTTAGGCTGAGCCGATGTCCCCAAATACCGATGTAGCTTTAATATGCGTGGCCAGCTCGAGTCAGATCGCTGAGAGGAGGGAGGAGGGAGGGGGTTATATGGGTCCGATCCGCTGCTTTCACGAGCCCCAAGTGTCCACATTCAGTTGCAATGGTGGATTTCTCTAAGCGCGTGCTTACAAAAGTTGACTTCACTCCATGCAACAGCAAAAGCGTTTCATACTCTACCTGATTCTCCATAGTTCGCCGGCCTGATGAAGGTCCTGTTTATTTACAGAAGGCTTTTGAGCGGCTGCTCCCGACTCCTCATTGTGTGTCAATTCCAGCCCAAAACCGGAAACTAGACGGTTCCCCTCCCCTCTCCGGACCTCTGGCATGCACCCAAAACAGAAAGCGCTTGTGGCCAATCGGATGCCGCCTAGAATGCGCTTTACGCCGGCCAGCCAATCGCGCAGCGTGTTGGGCGGGACTTCCCACGGGCTGCCAGTACTGGTAGGTAATAATTAGAGATTAGCCGAACAGATAGGATGTTTTTGTTTTTGCAGTCTAGTAGCGCTGCTTAGCATTCTGTTATTTTTTCCATGAATCATTTTCAATTTTGTCTCTGAAAACAGAGCAAGTTACGCACAGCTGTGTTGTGATTGGTTGGTTGAGGGCATGCCTCTGTTCTCTGTGTTTAATTAGGGGGATTACAATAAATAATTAATGCTTAGTGTTTTTACTTGCCATTTCAAACACTAATTTAATATATGGGTGACTGGGGCTAGTTGTCACACTTTATACTGTAGTATACAGGGTATTTTTGCTGAATAGGCACTAATAAAGTCTTGGCTAAAATAAAGCACATTGACCCAATAGCCGGGCATATTGTCGCAATGGAATTTAATAAGTTAATTTAAACTGTAACAGTTATGAAATACTAAAAAAATGCCACGATTACAATTTTAGTTTTAACTGTTTTAGAAAGAAAGAAAGCAAGCAATCAAGTTATTGCCAAGAAGTTTTTTTTGGTAGTCATACTAAATTAAAATCACTTACAAACACTAATATACCCATAGAGCTTCCATTTTTATTATCATTGCTTTATATCATAAGCCATTTGTTCAAGTTCAACTGTAAAGATATAGGCTGAAGAAAGTGTTGCAGTTGATGAAGCACATGATGGCGTATGTCGTATGTGTATAAGATATACACATGATGGCGTTGTGTCAGAAACAGAATGTATCAACTTGCAGATGAACCCATTTCTTTATTTTCTGTATAAAGCACAAAACTAGCCGCAGCATCATAGGTTTAGTTTGGTGTGTCTTGTGGTGGTTAAATAAATAAAATCACATCAAATGCATGTCCCAGCAATCATAATTTATATAAAAACATTTCACAAATCATTAATTTTATGTTACACAAATCCTTTCCACATTGATGTCATTGATCAATACATCATCATCAATATCCACAGTTTCATACACTGAGGTGGAGAAAAGAAGTTAAAACCCAGTATATAGATTTAAAATATGTATATATAGTTTTTTTTTACCGAAACATACTGTAAAAGAACATAAGATTTAAAAATGCCTCACCAGAATGATACATAATCCCAGTTATTACATTTGTAAACAAACGTTTGCACCATTTGCTGTGGGGAAATGCTTTCAGAGAGTGACATCACACATCAAACAGGCAGCATGATTATGAACCGTATGTTGACATTTTCTTTTACAACTAGTATTCAAGTTTCACCCATGAATCGAGCAGTTGCTTAGGACAATTTTCTCAGTTAGAAAGCCTCGGATTCATATCGAGTAAATCAAGTAACATACTGAATGTTTTGTGCATACATTCAATCTTGTCACAACAGTGCAAATATTCATTTTCACAAAACAACAGCATGTTGTTTGTAAAGATGAGAATACGAACAGTCACTTGCATAGAAACATTCACACACACACACACACACTTCAGTTTCTGGTTCTGTGAGACTCAGCACAGCATTCATTTCAGATAACAAATTTCTCTTCAGAGTTCACATAACGTTCAGTGGATTATTTCATTCATTTTGGAAATGTAAAGGCTGGTCCTGAATCAGCGTTACACCAAGCTTTATACATTCCTGTTAGCATCTTTTCTGTGTCTTTGTGGTGCCTTTGAGGACTATGTAAGGAAGCCCAATGGACCAGTTATTCTGTGGCCAGTACTGCAGGTCGGGGAGGGAATAAGGGATCTCCACACTAGCGTCCAAGTAAGCGATCAAAGTACTAACATAAGCTGTAGCCACCACAATCAGAATGTGCCTGAACAGAGGGGTAGAGAAAACAATATGAAACTTATGTTGACTTAAAAATCAGTAAAGATTTCACAGTAAAAGACACATTGACCACAGCCTTAAGATGGACATGTTTACAATCATACCAAAAGCTCCTTTAATTGCTTTAATTGTTAATCAAATATGACTTTGTAGGCTTTAGGTTTAAAATGTGCTCAACATACAGCGGGATATCATTCCTCACTCACCAGATACCGTGCAGATAACAGAAGTCCAGTTTCTGCCAGAAGCTGCAGCCAAAGCGATCGCTAATCCAGCAGGAGATAGCCAGAACCCACAGGCCAATGGACGCCCAGGCCAGACGCAGCACTCTCTCATCTGTGCAACTGTTGAGAAATAGATACGTTTTTAATGAAAATAAGCAAGATAGGTCTTTATAGAAGGCCTTTATAGTCTTAAAGTGGATAAAAAGTAACTAAAGCAACATCTGAACGAATGCACACTTTACCTCCTTAATTGCACAAACAGAGAATAGAGGATATGGATGGCGAAGCAGTTGAGAGCGTAGGCATTGGCTGAGGGTTTGACAAAAGAGGAAACAGTGCTTATGACAGTGATGATTAAGACCATATGACAGAAGGATTTCCTGAAAAAGACCAAAACACAGAAAGACAGACCAAACTTTAGACTAAAGATAGTCTGGTGTGAAACATCTTTCTCCACTGACAGCCAAGTCTCATGCTCACCAAGACTGCATTTATTTGATTAGAAATGCAGTAAAACTGTAATATTGTTACAACATT